>CAJPEV010000252.1:0-96502 GCA_905338385.1 Darwinula stevensoni
CCCCCCCCCCCCCCCCCCCCCACGCCTTTCGAAACCGCAAATAACCTTGACTGCGTGCGAACACTTCCGCACTCGGAGCTCCCGACCAGGTAGACTAATAGTTTCCAGTAACATTTTCTGTTGAGCACGTTCCCAAACTCCAGATGTTATCAATTTAGGTGCTTGCCTTTTTTCGCCGAAAACCTTTGCCTCTCCGGCATTCTTCATTCCTTAATGCGAGAAGCCTTCGGCATATCGACGGAGCGAAGTTACTCACGTGACACGCTGTGCGTCGCGGTTGGAACGATTTCGTGTCGAATCTGGCACACAGAAGAGGGTGTCATATAACGATCTGTCGACGAGACGTAAGGAAAACATTTGTAGACCATATCTCCCCATCCAGACGCGGTGTAGAGTGTCATCGACGGAGAAGCTATGGCATACCCGTCCCCCCCCCCCCCTCTTCCCCCCCTTGACGTGCGCCAAACCAGAAAATGTAAACGTGTGGAAAACTGCGTTCAAGGTTTCCCCTTCGTCCAGATCCTTGTCAGACGCCCATCACGGTGAAAGCGAATCCTTGACGATGTCGACTTTCAGGAAAAATATTATATAATACCTAAAACGGTTTTCCCAACTCTGAGCCTCTTTCCTCCCTCGTTATGCAGTCAATCATCTCCCTGAAAGCACCGAACTTATGCCGGGGAGAGGATTAGAAAGGGGAGGGAAAATGAAGAAAAGAAACGAGCTCATAATTTGCATACGATCCGAGCTCGAAATGGTTCATTTCCCCGCGAGGTTGGCGCGTACAAGATGCAGCGGCATGTGTGTAACACGAGAGGCATATCGTGAGAAGAGAGAGATCAGACGAAACAGGAACGGAAGAAGAGACTGGAGAGAAAAAAATCGGGACGAATGCTTCCTCGAATAGAAGAGATGAAGCAAGAGAGAAGGAAGAAGGGAAACGGGCAACGCGACGTGAGAGACGAATGTCGGGGGAAAGTGGCGGTGACAGTCTGGTTCACTGCACTGCGGTACACAACGCACGCATCCGCGGATTAGTTGCGAGGACCCGTGTGTCTCTCCACCACCTCCTCCTGCCCCCCTCTTCCCTTAACGTATACCCCCGCTCGCCTCCCGCTCCCCGAATCCAGTCGCGGGTATGGATCCGGACGGGTGCCATCTCTCTCTCCCACCTCCCTCCTTTAGGTACGTTCCCCTTATCATATATCTTCCGGTTGCACCATCCGGTACGTTGAAGATATCCTTCTGTGTGTTTCCACCAATCTAATCGAGTGTAATGAGAAAGTGGCGTGCCTTGAAGGGTTTCTCGGCGGCGGTATAGTGCCCTTTTCCCTCTTCTTTCCCTTCCCGAGTGTCGTGTCGGACCTCAATCATCTCCACGACTCACATTCATTATCTCGCGTGAGGGAGTTTTGCCAGGCAAAGAGGTTAAATCTGGTGACGTCTCTTCTCACTTTTTTGCCTTGTTTGCCATCGCGGTCTGTTTGCGAGTTTACAAGGAGTTCATATGGTACACACATATCTCTTGGATTACCGGCACGTCCAACAGAGAACGTTCATCACCCTTGCGCAACGGGACGTGCTGGGTTTCGCCTTCCTTACGGCCTTTCTCGTGACTCACCCTATTGAAACCTTTTTTAGACCGGAGGTAAGACTTAGCTCTAGTAATTAATATCGAAAACGATTTGTATCCCTTTCGTTGTCTGGCATCATCGCATCATGCGGGACCGCAGAACTGAATTAAGGCCAGGATTGTTTACGTTACACACGAGCTCTGCAGTTCAGAGGGTTCGAAAAGTTCGAGGGAGAGGCCACGAGCTGGTTTTGAAAGCATAACTTTCTCTCCTGTACCGTGCGCATTAGTGCGAGATCATTATGGAGTCCTTGCCTAGCAAAAAAGGCCAGAGTTGCGGAGGAGAGCAGGAGGGAGGGGAGAGAAAGAGAGAGAAGGTCTCGCCGATGTGTGTGTGCGTAGAGGGAGAGGTGTGCCCTGGGGTCGAGGTCACGTTCTCTTACGAGATGATGATTCATCCGGGCTCATTTATGATAAATGACACTGCATCTACGTACTGTACTGCCAGGCATACCAGGCAAGAAACGAGACCTCAATGTTAATCAAGGCCCTCGCCCTAATGCATATCCGCCTAGGTGCAACTTTCTCCTGGCGGTCATTCCAGGATCATTCTGGAAAAACGGGTGCAATGCCAAATTGGCTGGTGTCCATAGTTGCCAAGAATTTGTTTTATATCTGGCTTTATATACAGCCTCAGCTTGAAAGCGTGATGGAACTGTGAAATTCCTTTCGCTCAGCTCCCACTCGTCTTCAAAAATTCATTTTGCTAAGTAAAAAGGCTATATAGCATGAGAGAAGTGTTCTCTCGCTCTCTCTCTCGCTTACAAGGTGCATTATACCGGAGTGACTAATGGCAAGATCCGGATCCCCATTTTATCTCGTGCTCTTGTTACGTAGCACGATCCATCGCAATAATCTGTTTCTCGCACATCCTGTAACCTCCAAATGCACCATTCAAAAAAAAAAAAATCCGATCGCTTTCCCCGAGCTTCTTGAGCGAATATTGCCCTCTCCTTCCTCGTTCATTGCTAGGTATTCTGCGCCCCGATCACGACGAGTTCCTTATGATTGGAAGGTCTCTCATTTCCACCTTGATTCAGTATACTATACGTGACGACTCTTGCAGGAGTTTCGATTGAGCGATCGAGGAAAGATGTAAGGGATCGTCCCATTTGCTGCCACCATCGCTGGAATATTTTTTTTTATAGTATGGTATGTTTGCATTACGCAGGGCAGGGATATGTTGAAGTTATTTAGATTCCCGACGGGAGATGTATTTTCCTTGGTGTTTCGTGTTTGTCACCGTTGATCCAAAGGGAATTCCGAGGATGAGCAACAGAGTTGGAGAGCAAAAACAGGGACATATTAGCACTCTGTATTGAGCGAAAATCCCGTACGTGCAGTGAAGACAGAAAAGTGTATTCATACAAAACAGCTCCTCCAGCTCTGAGTGATTGCAACTGGAAGGGAGACGAGATGAAAATAAGTTCCCTGTACACATGGTTGGAGCGCTTGCTACATTTCCCATGTGATCCTGATTGCATTTCTCCCTTCCGTCTCACGAACAACATGCCGTTATTACACGGCAAGAATTCCGCTTCCTTGGCCTTAATATATAACGCTGGTTCATTCGTGCAGAATAACCTTCTTAGGATTTATCTCCCATCTTCGAGACGAACCGGAGGAAATGGGGGAAGAGTACTGCATTTACCAAGGCCAGAGCAGAGGAAAGTATTTTTGCAGAGGACGGCCTGCACAGAGGATCCTAGGATTTCTCCCTCCTCTCCCTCATCCTCAAATTCACGCTTCATGCACGCGAAAGCAAAGGAAGAAGCAGTGCCAGCTGCTATCTCAGTCGATCGGAGGATCAATGCCAGTTGGAGCTTGTAACGACGATGAGGATCCTGCCAAGTTTTCAACCGTCCGTTCCACTTAATTTCACTTCACCTTAGCCCCGCCAAGATCAGCTATATTTAAAAGTCATGGACGCCTATATTCCCGAGAAAGAAGAGAACCAAATCCCCTCGTTCGTATCCGTCTCAAAGGCCTTTTGAGAGAAGATGGGAAAAGAATGGGTCCTTCGGGAACCCTTTCCCCCAGAAGGACTCCGTCTTATGTGGTCCCTAAGGGTTATATAGAACACTTCAGGTATATCAGGGATGGAAGCTTTGAGGGCCTATTCCGTTGGACGATAAAGGGATATACGGTCCATTCCAGGGAGAGTGGCTCGATCCCGATTGGACTAATTTCTGCTGCAGGCTCTTCGCTGATTCAATAAGGGAGCGAGACCTTCCCTTCTCAATTTTTCCTTCGTTCTTTTTGAGAAGAGACGCGGAAATAATGACGAAGGAAGAGGGCGAGAAGCAGGAGATTGAAGATTGAAGGGAGTATGGAAGAAGAGGGACGGACGACAGAGTATCTCTTGATTAATTCTTTTCTCCAGTCTTCTCCTTTGTGTGGAAGAGCAGGGAGAATGGGGGGAAAGAGAGATATTCGGTCCGTTTCTCATAGGAAGGAAGGAAGGAAGGGGTTCGAGGATGATTAAAATGGCGGGCCCATAATTCACGAGAGAATGCCAGCCATTCGTCATCCTTGACTCCGTTCCTATTACGTATTGAGAGAGGAGAAGCCCCTGGGTTTTAGAAATTTCCCTCCAAGATATGTGGTAGTGTCAATGGGATTAGCATTGGAAATGAGAGCAGAAGGCGTGCATGACACGAGAGCTCTCTTTTGCATCATGACGAACGTGACTTGAGTGTCTTTCTGCCCCCTCCCCTCCCCCCTCCCCCTCTCTCTCTCTCTCTCTCTCTCTCTCTCGCTTTTCTTGTCTCCACTGTCCTGTGTTAAAAAGATCGGGGGGAAATCCGAAGAACTGAAGAGAGGGAGAAAGAAAAAAAAAAGCAAGATCGATGAGTCCAGATTTAGGGGAAACTAACGAGGGCAGCATTGAAATGAAACAGAAGCGTCAATCAAGAGGCATTAGAGATAAAGGCAGGGCGAGAGGGAAGGGCTAGGAGAGGGGAAAAACTTACCATGCTGAGCCCGTCCTTCTATCCTCCCTGGGGAGCGGGTTCCGCACTTATCCCCATGCGACACATTCCGTGATCTGGGTCTCTAAATCGACATCCCAGTCCGCCTAATTTCATTACTCGGTCCATCTACGCTCCTGGTTGGAATCGAATGCGCCAGATACGGATTAGAAGAAGCTAGAAAAAGCAGGAAAAATGTCTTTCCTGGTGGACGGACAGTAGGAGATGACATGTAGGCCTATAAGAGTAGGGAGACAAATGAAGGGAAGGCTCTAGAGTTTCCGGTCCAAGTTTTCTTTCAGGCTGGGTGGGCTGGAGGCGGCGCGGCGCCATGCCAATCGCTTCCCTTCCACTGGGGATCCCTGCTGGGTCTGGCTCACTCTCAGTATTCTACGTCGTTCGCGCTTTCGCTTGTGATGTCTCGTAAGCCCGCGCTTTCTCCTGTCTGCTCTTGGACATTCGCGCTTCCTGTCGTGCTCTCTGAGACGGTCGCGCTTTCTCATATCCCCTTGTATGCCTCTCCTCCTTCCTCACCCTTCCATATTAATTGCGTTCTCCTATGTTATGCGTCACATTTTCTGCGCCTGAATAAACCGCATAAAACGGAGATAAAAAATTTATGATTAATGATCTCGATCAATTGTGCAAGCCTATTTTACACGATAGTGATCTTGGTCCATTCAAACTTCGGAGCCTTTGATCCTTATGTGTATTGATATCGTCTTCTGAAAAAGTTTCCATTATCCCCCTCACCGCTTAATAGCCCACGCTAGCGCAACATCTTGAGAACTTTTCATGTTTTATGGAACGGGAATCCATCGAGATGTAGTATGTATGTATTCCTAGAATGCTTCAGCAGCTGCCGTTCTCACGCTTGATTGAACCTCCATATGGGGAATGATGGCTCGGGATTCATTCAAGCGGGTGTTGCCTGCCCTGAGGGAGGTAGAATTTCAGATTCAGATTGGTTGGGGAAAAAAGTGACAAAGAGGTCAATCTTTCAGAGGAGCGTGGATGACTCATGTTTGCTTGCTAGTCTCTTGGCTGCAACGAGGGATGGTGTGTTTGCGGTGACAGGCCGAGGTCAATAATGAACGTTTACAAACCGCTCCCTTCAGCCATTGGCTTCTTCTTCCATGCATATTTACCGTTTCCTCCTCCGCTTTCTTTTTTTTTCCAGGAGCCCAGCCGAAGGACCTGCATTGATTTGTCCCCTTCGCACATCCTCTAGGAAGGTAAACGCCTGACAGTATTCATCCTTATATGCATGCAAATAAGCCCAAGGGCCGAGGGGAGGGTGTGAGGGACATGTCCTTTGAACAACATGAGTGATTGAGAAGGGGAGACTGAAGAAGTATCGATCCTCGGATATAAACTCTCCGATCCAGACAGGCCTCAGAATAATGAAACTGCCACTCCAGCTTTTTTTTTCTTTCTCTTCTTAAGATCAAGCAGGGCTTACCCTTCTAAGTTCCCTGGCTAATTTTTCTTATGGATTTGTTTTCCGTGTTTTCTCATCATGCTAACAGGCAGCACAAGGATCTCTCTTGTGTAGCTTAGCAGTGCACCTGCTCGTAGAGTGATATATAGAGCTATCCCGACCCCCTTTCGGGAGAGGCTTAAGGAAAATAGGGTTGCTCGGGCATAAGAGATGGAGAAAGAGGTATATGGGCTGGGCTTGGGCTCCTATCTTTCTATTTCCTCCTCCTCTTCTCTTTCCCCCTCATGCATCTCTCACTCTGGGAACCCCGATGGTAATAGTGTGAGGGAATTTGGTGAGATGACTCAGACATCGATTGGTCCGTCATTAGAGCCCTCCTCGGTCTCGCCTCTCTCCTCTCTACGTCTGCTTCGTTTCGGTATATTATTGCGGCAGATAAGGGGACTGGGATTTGGATAGATTGGTTTCCCTGCTGCGCTAACGTTCAAAGAGATGAGTAGTCTAGAGCGGAAATCAGATGAAAGAGGAAATGAGGCTATGTCCCGTTGCCTAGGCGACCCCTAACCACGTTTTCTATACTTTTTTGCGGTCACTTTCTTCCTCCCGGTCTTACCTTTGTCTCACAACGCTTTTCCTAGCGTTTGTTCCGTGATGAAACCTTCGTTGTACTCTCTACGACCATTGAAAGTAAGATGATATATCGTCTACGGATGCCCCCTTCATTCACTTTCTTTCATATCTCTGTCTCCTTCTGTCTCCCTTTCTGGTTCTCTTTTCTGTCTTGTCTTTCTCTGTCTTTCCTTCTGACCCTCTCTGTCTTCCTTTTTTATGCCTTTATTTCTTTCGGCCCTTCCTTCCTTCCTTCCTTCCTTTTTCTTTTCTTTCTCGCGTTCTTTCTTCCCCTCTTTCTTTCTTTAAGGGTCTTTTCTTGCACGCGTCGTCATGGTAACCAATGGGCGCTTTTTTCCCCCGCCTTCATCTCGATTATAGGGGAAGTGTTTGCATACAGAAGTGATCTCCAGTTAGACATCAATAAATCATCGTGGAATATTGGAAAGCTAAGAAAATATTAACTGCATCTCAATAATATGAAGTTAAAATGTAACCACTTCAGTGTCGGTATGGAAAAATTCCTAACCGGTGGTGGAAAAGGTGAAATGTAAAAATGTATAGAAAGGTTGAACTGCCTATAAAACCGAGATTAAAGTTTGGTAGATGAAAATGTATATTATTAGTCATAAATTGCAATTTATAACTATTAATAAATGAGCGTACTAAATGAAAAAATGAATGCCTGTACATTCTGGCATTCCGGCGTTGAATAATGTTGAGGGAGAGAGGAAAGGAGATTCATATTCATGGGCTGTCCTTTCCAGTCCAATATCCCGTCCAATATTGGCAAAACCCACACGTGGCTCGAAGAGGGGGAGAAGGAAGGAGAGGAGAATTGAGGTTCCTGTGGGTTGTTTCCCCTTCTCTCCCTCTTTGTAATGAGACGGCGATAAGGATTAAGTAGAGAATGATGAAAGGAAACATGAGGACATTTCGAGGGGGAGAGAGAGAAGACACTCCACTCCTCCTCCATTGTCTTCATCAGCGCCTCTAATGGCTCTGAGTTGATTTTCCCGGAGGCAAATTAGGCGCTCTCATAATGCCTAATGATGGAAGTCAGGATTTTCCCCTCTGCCTATGCAGTGATGGCGTCGATGGTGATCGGAGAGAAGCTGAGGACCTGGGTGTCCCGGATGCGGAAGAGACCTGGACCTTCCACTTCCTCCTCAAACCCATCTTCCAAAGACTCCCATCAAGACCGAGATCACGATCATGATAGTGGCTCATGTTTGGTCCGGAAACATCATGGGAAACCTCGGGTTTTCCGGAGTTGTATATCGATGTCACAGAGCCAGAGTTTCACGGAACCTCGCCTGTCTTCGGAGGAGAACTTGCCTGGGAAACTCGGGAGCCAGCCTGGGTATTCCAGCCTGAGTTCCCCCGAAAGCGCATACGGGAGTGGAAATTCCGAAGACAGCCTAACGTGTAAGGGGCACCAGACGAACGACAGCCTTCAACACGACGCTTATCTCCCGACCTTGATGAAGACGGCGACAGTGTGCAGCCTGGAGAGGCCTCGAATCAAAACGAATCCCTGGGTGTCCTTTGCTGAAAATCGACGGGGACGGAAGCCCCCCATGGCGTCGAGTTTCAGATTAACCCCCGCCGTGATCTTGAGTGAGACCTCGTCGGACTCGGACAGTTCCGTCCAGGTCCACTACGGCTCGTCCAATGTACCCAGGTCGCCGTCGGCCAAAGGAAACCCAGAAACTTGCCAATGTTGCGATTGCCTGGCAGGGCTGAGTGATTTCTCGACGGACGTGGAGACGGATTCGGATTTCGAGGACACCGTCTTAACGGAATCAGAATCCGGGTTCGGCCTTCCAACGGGGAATCGACGAGACATCTCCACCTCTTGTTCCAGCTTCCTCTTCCAGGGTGAATCGACTGAATGTTCCTGTGATAGCCAGCAACTTACACCCCTCCCTGAAGGAGTTTACCCGACGACGTCGACGCCGAAGAATGTCTCGGACCAGGACCAGAATCTCAATTACGACGAACTTTTGGAGAGCATGGACCGACTTCTCCGTCAGCTGAGTGACGAAGTGAACGACGTCGAAGGCTCATCATCATCATCGTGGGATCGCGAATCGAAGCCGACGTTGAGACCCAGGTCGGTGGAGCAGGCGAAACTGACGGATCCGACGTACAGAGCCTTGAGGAGCATCAGCGACCCCGGTCGATATGACCTAGACCAGATCAGCCCGAAGGACCAGGCCAAGGATGAATATTATACTCACAAGTACAATTCCGAAAGGCTAGTGAAGTGCAGGGTAGAAGAGGGGGGAGGAGGAGGGAGTCCAGTGAAAGGGAATAGGACTGGTCTGGAGGAGAAACTGCGCAAGTTGAAGCAAGAACGTCTCCTTCTTGAGGCCAAAATCCGGGAAGCTCGGGACGAGGAACGGAAACGATGGAATCGAGCGAGCCTCGGCCTCTTCTCTCATCAATGAATCAATTCTCGCATGAAATCGTAACTTATTCAACTACCGAGCCTCCGCTTCTATATATTATGATCCCCAATTATGTGTTTCATAGAATAAAACTCGGTCACGCCCTTCCCATGCCTCATTGATCTTCTTGGAGACATCGGATACTGTTGCGAATCCTTTCAGGAGAGAGGAACCCGGAGGCCGAAGGAACGTTTGGAGGAGACATTGATTCGGCGGCGAAGAAAGGGGGAGACGGATATTCGTCTTTCATTCATGTCAGGCGATGAGCCAGAAAATTCAATTCTTTCTCCTTCCCGCCCTCCTTTCCTCTCTATTTCCTCCATTTCTTTCTCTGGCTCTATTCTAAATGGACTGCATTCATTGCTCCTTACATACTATACTCACAAGAGGGAGAATAACGAACACGGCGACATCTTTAGGGGAAGCAGACAAGCTAATAATTCTCGGGAGCTTTCAAAGATTGCAGATGAGTTGGTTCAGTGCGTGGGTGGAAATGATGCCCAATTGGAAAGGAGATGAAACATCACTGCTGAATATTTATTGTACGCCTCCTTTTCCTTGTTTCCGTACTGATGTATGGTATAAAAATGTCCATTCTCGCAGTTTGTCGCATTGCTCGGGAAATTTTCTTATTTGATTCTTCTCTCTTTTAAGGGACTTTTAATTACCCCATTCAGCTAAGCGTAATTCTTTTAACAGGCTGTTACACTAAAAGGCCATTTTATATCATTAGCTAACTCATTCAACCGTCTTTTGGCTTGAATTTAATTGCTTTTTTACGCCTAACGACTCCTATACCTAAATGACAGAGAATCTCTCTTTAGCTCTTGCCTTTGTATTGCGACCATTTAAGGGCTTTGGGCCTTTATGTGCTCATGTCCAAAAAAAAAAGAACATTATTCGTTATCAAGGCCCACAAAAGATTTTTAACATCGGTTTTATTAGAAAAGAAACCATACATATCCCTGGGATTGTTGACAGAAGCCATTATCCTTACAAATATCCCTCTTACCATGAGCCTCATTATTCATTCCAGACGTAATCGATAAAACTTCAGTTACAACATGACGAAAGAGCAACAGCAGTAATACTTATTATGGGATCAAGAGAATAGCGTTGGAAGCAAACCTCGCTCCGCGTACTTGATGAGACGGGGCCCCAAGAGAGAAGTTCCTTCGCATCCTCGACTCAAACGAATAAGTATTATGGTTTCGCTCACGAAGTTAATTTTTAAGTTTAATTCATAATCAGTTTTTTTTTTTAAAACCTTATTTCATCTTCGTTTCGTATTCAATAATAGCCATTTCCCATAATTGCTGGAGGACCAGGAGCATGGCAGCACTATTCGTTTCGGCCCATGATTCCCTGGTGTCGCTCTTTCATTTGTTCGCTGAGGCATTGATGATTATGCAGAGCAGAAAAATGGTACTTGATAATTAGAGGAATCGTTAAAAGCAAATTAGTATAGGTTTGCTTTTGTAATACAGAATTGTGGAGCAGTTCTTCACTATAAAAGGCTTCATATCCAGGGTCGGACTGGCTGTCTAGGCCAACCTCCCCGGAAAATTGCCTGCAACAGGAACAAGGCGAATTTTATAATAACTGCACCATAGCTATTAATCCTTTTTATAGCCTTACACGATTTGGCAGTGCTCATTGAATCAATATCAGTATATGGTAATTAGTTGCAATTAATGTTCACTATAATTCCACTCATACTTCATTTTGTCAGGTCTAGGGGTATCCCCGGGAAATTTTCCAGTATCCCGGTGGGCCAGTCCTACCCTTTTCATATCCTCAAACTCTGACATAAAGTTCCGAGTAAGTTCATTCGGAAAATTGAACGTGCCACATGGGCTGAGAATTTTTTTTTTTCCCTAGGAGATTATACAAGGAAACCTGTGGATTCGGCTAGCTTGATATTACGATCACACTACTTGCAGCCAAAAGTGATCCTTGATCGTCGTCTTCATTGGCTCAATTGGCCATTGGCCTGTTTTATCCTGTTTCACCCGGCCACATGTCTAACTCGACCGGCGGCGGTGGACTTGCAGATCCGTTGTGCTGGTCGCTCTCGAATCCGCCCAGAGCAAAGGAAGAAGAACGAATCGAGAGAACGTGGGCTTCGTCTCCTCTTTCTTTTATTGCTCTGCATAGCAGCATGAATTCTGAGAATTTTTCTTTCGATCTTCCTCTCGTCAACATCTCGCTCCTCTTCCGCGAATCGGTCTGAAGCTTGGCCATACGAGTCACATCTCTGCAGTCTCAATAGTGAAATCGTGATCGTTTGAACTTGCTGCTTTCCATGCAAAGTCCAGATGAGTCACATCAAGGAATTGATTTTAAAATAAACCCCCCCAAAATAATGGTTTCTGGAGGTCAAATTTGAAACTGACAGATGCTTGTGGGTTGGCGTTCTTTGCTAAATTCCCTACAAATAAAAAGTGAGACTTTCATCATATAAAGGAGTTTGGCATACATATTGGGATTTTCGCTCCTAAACGAAATGCGATAAAATGCATGTCGTTGCAAAGCTTTCGCCCAGATGAATCTGAATATATGTTATTTTGACCTGAAAAGTCTGAACCCTGATGTTTCACCAACGAGCTCATTTGTGAAATACAAGCTCTCAAATTCCTCTAAATTAGTTTCATGGCAAATTAAGAAACGCTGATGCTCGCCCTAATCTTCACAGGTTGGTGACTGTCAGCATTAAAGAATCTAGATCTTTGAAAAATCGTGTTTTTTAATGTTCCTTTGTGTATGTGCCGACCGATCACTTTTAAAATCCGAAATAGGCTCTTCAATTCCGATTTAGCGCCGATGTCAGTTCGTGAATACGAACAGAAACAGAATTTGGAAAGATGAAACTGCGCTGGTAATATCAGGGGAACAGACGATTTCCGGTGACCCTGCCCCCTCAACCCTTGCATCGAAGTACTCAACTTGATTAGCTGCACTCGACGATATCGCCCTCACAGAGAGGTCTTGTGACCCATGCCCCTACGGCGTGATCCCCTTGGCCTATCCATCATTGACATCATTCTACTTTTGTTATCGAGCTGAGTTTTAATGATACCCTACTTGATCGGGTCGAGCGATATTTTAAGGTTCGATTATGCCCTTGGGATGGTGTCCTTCTAGCACCAGTTTTTACCTTATTTACTTTACTTTGACCTCCAAAGTTATGAAACTTGGCGTCTGACAGGAGTCCTTTCGCCATCAATAATTTATTGGAGGTGAGTAAGAGCTAACCAATCTTTGGTCATGTAATCACCCCCCCCCCCTTCCCCCCCCCAACGTGTGCTCCCCCCTGTGCAGCTAAGTGGCTTTCTTCCGTTTTTTCTCACTCCCAAACCTCACGCTCAATGTCACGCATCAACTCCAAAATTGGGTACACTTTCTTTTCCAAGGTCTCGGGGTTCGCAACGTTTCATCCATAAACGGCGGTGCTTTCGAGAATGTGAAAGTACGTGAAAGTGCTCGGCTGGAGATATGCTAAATTCTCGAACTCCATACTCTCTAGCAAAACCTGCAAACGAAGTACCAATGGACTCGCCTCGCAATGGGTGTGAGCTTTCTAATGGTCACAAGTACTTAGTTCTAGCATTGGTGACACCGAAAAGTACTCCCCATTGAAATTTCATCTGGATTCCCTTTAGACTGAACTGATTTCGACAAGTGAAGTTCCGATGGACTTCTTTCGCTGTGAATGTATGCGATCAAGACGAACAAGGCATAGAGTCCTTTCAAAACAAATAATATTATTCTCTGCCCATCTCATTGCGAGCTCCTGAGCATTGGAGCTTCGAAGTGTCGTATTTTATTCTCTTTGATTCCTTGGAAAATCCCATGAGACGTTGATCAGAGTCATCGGGATCTCGACTGATGGACTCGAGATTCCCAAGACTCTTTCATCCGAACTTGGCCCCTCTCGCCACTCTTAATACTGATTTCCCCCTCCCCTCCTGATATCTAAGTGCTTCACCTGCTCTTGTAGATCTGTCATTATGATCTGCTTGGATTAGTTTTTCACCTTTCCATTGTTTTCTTGGTTAATATACTGAGTTATCACAAGGATTTCACTTGTGACTTTTTCCCCCTTTCCTTTGTATATTTTTATTTTTATTCTCTAGAGGGCCTCTTTTCTTGAACGGAAAAAGACCCTGTAAAGTCTCGCCTTGTCAATCATAAATCACTCTGTCTGCCTTACTCTTCGGTTTTCTGTAAAGAATTTGACCAGATCATTGTGAAAATCGGTATGCAGATAGACATGACAGGCTGAGTTCGTTTTTGGTAAATTCTTGCCAAAAAAACCCAGATATTTGGAATTCGCTCAAAGCAGAGAAAGGTAGGAAAACTGTCTACCTCTCTGGAGCTTGACCTCAGGGCTAATGCGCAGTACTTTGTTAGGGGTGTCACGCCTTCAACCATAGCTGCTATTTCCCTCCCAGCCTTCATATCTGACATCCATTGCTCGCAGAGAGGCCGAACACAGCCTTTCTCTTCTCAGACTTCTCACCCTCGACATACTGATCACATCCTCCACCTGTTCCAAACAGTCCTTTACAGGAGGCATTCATTCGTACAATTATTAACAGGGGTCCCGTTGCTGGATTGGACTTGCCCTGTTTGCTTACTCTGCCACTGCCCCTGATCTCAGGAGACACAGGTCACAAATTCGCAAATTGAGGAACTCAGCTAAGAGTTTGTTTTTGATTCGATACGTCACATCTCGTCCCTTCTCTCGTACTCTTTCTCCCACATAATTACGTAGGGTACATATTGATTCCCATAAGCACATGACAGCAAAGAAAAACCAAGCAGAAGCAAGAATGCACAGTCAAAGACTTTCATAACTAGGGGCTTGTTTCTCCGTTCATTCTCATTTACTCGTAACGTAAGTTAACCGAAATCTAAATTTACATCTAAAAGTGTCTAAATCTAAATATATGTCCAAATCATACTTCCAAGTCTGCTGTCTCTCTTGTTTCGATTTTTTCCCACTTCGGTTTAGATTAATATAGACGAGAATTGGATCCAAATGATTCGAACTGGGAGCCATGCCTTTACAAACAACTCATGGCCCTCGGTGACCGATGGGAGTCCTTGCACGTATTGGCACGATTATTATAAGGAAACTTAACAATGAGTCGATTGTCTTTTAAGGTATCTCAAAATTTGCGTACCTTGACGTGTGATATTATCTTTTAGTGCCTGGCATGGAGACTCATATTCCTCCAAGCGAAAGGCACGCCTGCAGAATTTGCTGCTTGAGGACATCACCAATACAGGCGTGCGCAATAGGTGACTTCTACTTCTCAAGGTTGAACTTGACCGCAGATCTGTACTTTTTTTCGTGATTGGTCCTTTTATGCGAGAATTTTAAAACTCAGCCAAAATGTACCCGCAGCTTCCAGAGTTCGTGTGCTGACCTTGTGATATCACGCACTTGGAACATTTCCTCGTACGTCAATAATGGCGGCAACAGAGTGACTGGCGGTCGAGAAAGCAAGGATGACCCAGGATTGCAGAGACGGAAGCGGAGGATGCGATACCAGATTGGTCATAGCTTGGGTTACCACACCTCCAGTTTTTCCCGGACATGTCACCCTTTCTCGCCTTCAAGTTTACGTCCGACTGTAAGGCGTCCTCTTCTGGCTGTCCGAAATATGGCAACACTAGTCATAGGAAAAGCTCATGCACCAATCGGATGATTTGCCTTTGCCGGCGTCATTCCGTAACTCTAAAAAAATCTCACTTTAGCTACACTATAAAGAAAAGGTTAAAAGCAGTTTCTGAAAATCGATTCTGCTATATCTCTGTCAATTTAATCAAAATTGAACTGGTGGATTGTATTGGCAAAGTATTTCGTATGCCATTAGGGACCATCTAAATGATAGGCCATCCCAATAAATGTCCTATAAGAACTCTGTTTGGTACATATTTATATATTTAAGATTTTACTCAGACGCATGAGATACAGTCTAGGGAAAAGGGCGATGCCATGCTCACGTCATCCATAGTGTTTGCTACAAAATGAGGGTACAATTTTCGACCGTCCCAATTTTGCGACGCTCGTAGATAATGGGTTAAAACCATCACCGGAAGGCTCTTTCTCTCCGAGGACAATACTTTTCAGAGCTCTTTTCACGAAATAAATCAATCCTTGCTTTTTCCCCTTCAGCTCTTTCTTCGTGTCTTCTCAGTCTTTATTGTGGAGCTGATTAGACATTTCTGTGGCATATCATCTGAGGCATATTATCATCTTTGGTTTGGATCAGGTTTTTCTTCAACCATCGTATAGTGCATAGTGAGGACTTTTCCATGGTAAATTAATGGACTTGCTCGGAGATTATCTTAAGTCAGGTCTGATCCGTTATGAGAAACCAACTTTTGTGTTGGAACGGGAAAAATGAAAAGCCCTTGAGAGGGGGTAAAATCCTTCTTTTTAATCCTTTCAACACCGAAGGTAATGAAAAGATTGTCATGAAACATCGAGTTCAGTCGGAAACAGGACAGGAGCAGACAGGAAAGGACATTTTTCTCAGCAATCAGACCTACGATCCACAGCGTGACAGGCAGGACCAAAAAAATCACCAAGACACGCAATGGAACAAAAGAAGATTTTTTCCCTTTCCTGTTCGTCAAAATTTTCTTTTGTACCGATCGTTTCTCGGTGATTGAGCCCCCTCCTGCCTGCAAGACTGGGGATGGTAGGAGTAGAAAAAAAACAAGATCTGGGTGCATCGCATCGCATATCGCATTCAAGCACACATAAGTTTTTGGAAAGGGAAAGAGAAAAAGACGAGAGAGAGAAGAAGATAGAGGAAAAAAAGAAACTTCTCTGCTCTGCTTTTCTCACAGACATTCAGACGAGACGAGACACAGAGACAAGAGAAAAAAGAGAAAGAGCGAAGAGGAAGAAGGACGAGGAGGAGGAAGAGGAAGAGGAAGAAGGAGGAAGAGGAGACGTTCTTGATCATCACCTAGAAGAACGACATTTTGGTTATAGTCTTTCATCATCACTTCCTAAGGTCTTTTTTTTGGTTTCCACGTACACATTTCCCCTTTGAAGGGGTTGCTGTTGGCATTGTGCACCGTCAAAGTCCATTTTGGCGCGGAAACTTCTTTCCGTTTGTGTCCAGACAGACGACATTGTGCGCCGAGAAAGAAAAACCAATGCTCAGAGGTCCCTTCGAATTCCCTTAGATCGACACACAAGAAGAGAAAGTGGAGGAGAGGATGAATGAGTGCTGACTAAGCTCGACGTTCTTCTGGAAAAATGTCCCAGCATAGTATATGCTGAACTTGCACAATTCAACGAATTTTACCGCATTCGACAATGGCTTGGGAAACCGGGGCAAAAAAAAAGAACGGAAATGAACGAAACGACCCTAAGTTTAACAGAACACCTGGAGAGTAAAGAAGAAATTAACACGATATTATGAAGAAGGGAATCATAAGAAAAGTCGTACCCGGAGAGACGAGGACGAGCTTCACAATGATTCATCCGATCCCACCAAGTACTGATTTTTTAATATAAAAAAAGAGGGAGAGGAAAAAAAAAACATGGGGAAATCTGCCTTTCTGGAAATCTGCCGACACACGTATTGCTCTCAACAAACTGTTGTGGAATGCTCTGATTTCTCTTCTCGTAATCTCTGAGGAATTAGGAAAATAATAACGCTCTACTAAGCAACTTTTCTCTTACGTGCTCTTTCTCTCCTCACAACCGAGTTTAAGTCTCGTTCAAAAAGCTCGACTGTCATGAAAGCGGAAGGAGGGAGGTGGGGGGGAGAAAGATGGATCTGGCTTTTTTTTTCTTTTCTTTTTCCTCTGTCTTCTTTTTGCATAGCGGGAGATTTGAAGATCACACGACTGGGGAAGAAGTGGGGAATGTCAACATTTCAACACTGCCAGTTCTCTTCACCGCTGCCGGGGGATTCCGCCGGTTTGGAAAGGGGAGCTCCGCCTGCACTACCCGTCCCACTTCCGCTCCCACCTGGGCGCCCCCCGCCGGGGATCATGGGTTCCGTGTTCCGCCGGCGCACTCGCTTGATCTTCTTCAACATCGTTGCCTGCAGGTTGTTGTTGTGTTGGTGGGGGTGGACGGGGGAGGCCGGAAAGGAGGGGGGAAAGAAAAAAATGGGGGGTAGAGAAAGAAAAGGAAATTAGTGAATTTCACTCGTCCCTCGCTCGCAACAGTCTCTCAACACACTCTAAAAGAGGGACATTTTCTGATGAAATACAAGCCAGAGAATCGTCTTCATCTCCAAGATTCATCCATCCAATCCATCCATCAGAATAAAATCCAATTCGGCAGCAGCAGCATCGTCCTCAGCATGCAAAATGACGGACATGCCCGTGGAATGTGAACAAGGAAGGGGGTGGGTCATCAGAGGTCAGAGGTCAGAGGTCAAGAAGGGATGGTCATCCCGAGGAATCGTCTGCTTGGCTGAATGCTGGCTCTGTGTTCCGCCGTCTCATTTTGCTTTTCTTCAGCATTGTTGCCTACAAAGTCAATCATTTCCTCTCAATTTCTTCCCTCTTTCCTTTGCCCCATGTCCCCGACAATCTGAACATCCGGCATGGAATCCTTGCTTACGCTTATTTTCATGCTTCAACGCTAATGGGGGGAGGGGAGAAATTTCACTGCCATTAAGAAAGCGGTATCGAACGCGGGGGTATGTAGAAGAAGAGGAAGAAGAAGGAGAAGACGACGATGAAGAGAAGGGGTTTGGCAGCAAGGGAAAATAATTACCAAGAGGATGACCTGATGTCATGTAAAGTCTTAATGTCGGGGACATGAGAGGCAACAGGTTGAGCTGGTGGCCAGCAAAAGAGAGATAGAGTGAGTCCAAAAAGGATCTCTTGCAGGGTCAGGAAAGGGAAGGGAATGCTGGAGAAGACTCTAGGAAACGGGTAGGAAGTGGACAACAAAAATATTAGCAACACAAAATACCCGCACTACGACTACTGGCTTCCTGTTTCCCTTTGGGATCAAGGGGCCTCCGAAGTTACCATCCTCAAGTCTGCTCTGAAGGTGAGCATTATGCAGTCCTTTCACCTCCCCAATCAGCCTGATTTCGGTTAACAACGAATCGTTTGTTTTCTCCCTCTTTTCAAGCAAGGATTTCATGCCAAGAGTTCTATGCATCTTTATCTAAGGATCAAGCCACGCCTACGAAGGAGAAGAGAAAAAGAAAGGGACGTGAAAGGACTGCATAATGCTCACCTTCAGAGCAGACTTGAGGATGGTAACTTCGGAGGCCCCTTGAATCCACGGCTCCCCGTCCACCTGGATCGGCACTTCCGTGTTCAACCGGACTCGGATGTGACCGCCTTGGGCGATCCGGATGGCAGACCTTAAGCCGCTCTGGATCTGGCCCAGATGGACGACCCCGGTCACGCCAACCACTTCCAGCATCCCGTCCCAGTGGTTAGGCTTGCTGAAATGATCGTCCTTCTCTGGACCCCATGGGTTCGCCCCGCTCCCCCAACTGTGCGTGCATTGCGACTGTCAGCATTGCTCCTTTCCTGGGGGAGTTTCATCTTCTCATCGAAATATTACCTGAGAATGTTTAGAATGATGATCCCCTCGACGGGTGGGAGGTCGATCTTCTTGCCGTCGACCTCTAGGACGATCAACTTGTGGAGATCCTTACAGAGCTTCCCAGAGACCATCTTTCGCAGACCCATCTTCACATACACTCCCTTGTTATGGATCCTGGTGAGAGATACTGATAAGCATGAATCATCTGCAATTTCTCCTCCTTTTTTGCCTGAAGGGGAGGAGACAGACCTGCTGTTGAACTTGTTGGGGTTCTCCTCGCGAGCGTTATGAAAGTCCAGACACAGATCCGCATCAATCCCAATCCCAAAGTAATTGTTCATCACATAGATTTGGGTATTGTCTTCGTTGGTCGTCCCAACTTGAGCACAAGGAGGGAGGGTGCTAGGCGGGCGGTCGTCCTTCTCGTCCGTGTGAATGACGACCGTCCATCGGTCGAGGCGGATCTCCTCGGCGTCGATCACATCCCGGAGGAGTGTCAGGGGATCTTCCCCACCCGTGTACCCAGCCCCCCAGTGGAGGACCCGGGCAAGGTCATTCCCAGTCCCAAGGGGGACGATAGCACACGGTGGAGATGAACACTCAGAATCCTGGCCCACATTGTCCAAGCATTGGAGGACCCAGCCGATCGTTCCGTCTCCCCCACACACCAAGATCCGGTAGTCCTCGATCTTTCGGAACACGTACAACCTGAAGCAACAAGTGTGAGAATGAAAGAACACCTGCAGTAAGTGAGCAAAAGGACTAAATAAATTGCATTATCATGGAAAAACACATGAAGGTGAAAGCAAGGGGGAAGCTGGGGCAACGATGTTTGTTGTAGGTGATTAATGTTTTTCATTAGCTATTTCAGTTAGCAGGGCTCAAGTCTTCAGTTGGGTCAATCACCAGAGGATAGTAAAAAAAAATGGGATTGACGGAAGGAATGAAGGATTGAAGACCTGTAAAGTACAGATTTAATTAATTCAGTAGACATGGCCAATGAACTGCGTCGATGGAGTCCACCTAGTTGGTCAAACTAGGTGGACTTCATCGACGCAGTTCCTCGACGCCAAGAGTACTTCTGTATTATCGATGCTTAAGGGGAAGCTATCAACGAAGTGCTTCACTATGTCCATGATCGAAATACATCATTAGGGTAGTTCCACTCGAAATAGATTCTCGAGCTTCAACTGGGATTGAGAGTAGGCCTGAAACCCGCCCTGCAGTTTTCAGGTTCTGACGATTTTCCACTTCTTTTGATTCTGGGGCAATCCAACTGAAGAAATTCGTACTGCTACATGAGACAACTGAACAGAAATCACATACAATATCGAATTCATTTGTCTCCATATCGCCTCTGCTTTCATCCGAAATTGTTGGTCAGTCGAGGCAGAGAAACATACCCAGACAGGGGACCACCATTGTCGAGATCATAGACTTGGTAGGGATTGAGAAGCTTGCGGAAGCTGGCGATGAGCTGAAGCCCTTGACACCCCCCGCTTTTCACGTTCACGAACACCAACAACGGCTTCACTTTCGGGGGGATCATCGACGGCGTAATGTTCGGCAACAGCAACACTGGAACACCATAACGAAACTCCAGTTTCACCTCCTTCCAGAGGGATTTTCCAGGGAAATGAGAAGTCGAAAAGGATGGACAAACCCATGAGCGTCTTGTCTTCGACCATGACTTCCCGAAGCGTATAGAAGGCCCGAACGGCCTCGATGGGATCCGTATACGTGATGACCAGGGACCCATACTCGTAATAGATGGGACCGATGGTGACGAACTTGTTATCCTTCCCCAACATGTCGATGAGAATGGATTCGTACTGCCTCTGCGAGAGATTCATCGGAAGGTTTCCCACGAACAGTGCAATGCTGGGTCCGTGCGGGTCCTCCACCTTCTGCAAATAGAATCTCGTGAGCTCCATCTGGCGAATGGAATCTCGACTCAGGGCCTTGAGGCACTCCCACGGCTGCTCGTCCATCCCCATCACCCTCTCGGACACTGGAGAACGAATGAGAAGAGATCCAGAGCCCAGGTCGCTCCTGAGTGCAACCTATTCAACAGGAGTGCACTGACCTCCTTTATCCAGACAGACTTCCGTCATCTGGTAGTCCTTCGAGTCCTCGCCGAGAAGGCCGTATTTCTGCAGGGCAGTAATGATGAGTTCGGCCACGGTGGTCTCGTTCGTCACAGTGAGCACTCTGTAACTGGTGATCCCGTGCAGCCGGGATGGGTACACCTCGATCTCACCACAGTCATTGCCTTTATCTCTGTATAAACCAATACTGTTAAACAGACTGGACTGCCTTGTCATTACAAGTCGCCAGATTCCATCCAAAGATTCCCTCAAATAATTTTTTTATTTAGGTTTTTTATTATATTGCACCATCCCAAGGAAACTTCATTGCCTTCAGGGCGCGCCGACTCAAATTGCATTCAGATCTATGTGGGAAAATGTATCAATATCTATGGAAACGTGGGATAAGGCGGTATAAGACTTGCCTGAACCGAAGGAAGACGGCAGGGCGTTTCCCTTCGGCACGAATGAGATGATGCAGTGGATACTGTTCGGTGAGCTCTCCTTCCTCGGCCGTGTAAGCGTCGGCAATGTAAAAATGCTTCGGATCCCTCCGAATGTGGAATGCTTTGAGTGCAGAGGAAAGGAGCTGTTCCAACGTGACATTATGTGATACGGTCACAGATCGGAACATCCGTCGGCTCAAGCTCAAGTTCCCGTCGAAGACCTTTACCACCTCTGCTGTTAACGAAAAAAAAAAAAACAAAAGTTTATTCCCCCCTCCTGCTTCTTGGGCGACTCGTGTGACGTCAAGGCACATCCAGTGATCTAAACGCATCCCTCTCGACCTTATCTATCATATAAGCAGCCATCGACTTGCTATGCATGGACCGATCGGCGATCCCAAGGCACAACATGTTTACGTTGAAGGAAAAATTTCCTTCAAGAGGAGAGAGGGGAAGGCGGCCAGCCTTGAACCCGTTTAATTTATATTTTAATGCTTCTCCAAGTGAACCATATAATTGTTCATGAAAGACCGCCGACACTCGATCGGAATAATCTAAAGCACATCGGGGTCGTCCAAGTGGAAAGTAGGACACAGACCTTCGTCGCGTTCCTCCCGATCGCGGCGATCCTTGTCCTTCTGCTGTTGATATCCACCGGAGGCGTTGTCTTCGTCCCAAGCCCTCAGGTTCGTACTCGATGGTTCCTCTGGAATCAGCCCGCGATCTGCAGGGAGAAAACGAAGCGATGGGGGATCCGCGAAGGAGGAGGAGGGATCGGGAGAAAAGAGAGGTCATACGTGGTATGCCCTCCTTCCGACGACGTTGGACGCCGAAGATGGCATCCATGGGCACTTCCGTCCTTGGAATGGACACTGCATGCGGAGGCAGCATGATGGGCTCCAAGCTCCCAAAGTTGCATTCTGGAGGCACGTTCTTTTTGCACCCTGGGTGGCACTGCACACGAAGATCACAGGAGCTTAGTCAGAGCAGTGTCCTAAACTATTCCCAGAGGTATTTCCCATAGTGTTATACTTACCGTGATCCCACACCATTCGCACCGGAAGCCGGTCAGGCACTCGGCCGACCAGCAGGTCTTCTTGCAAATGACGCATTTGGAATTGGGCGGGAGGTTGCCTTCCCTCCAGTGATGCTTGTGGGCTGTCGTGTCTAGTTGCCGCTCCGGGATGTACGTCTCGCATTCCTTGCAGTCGGGGGTCGCGAAATCCTGGCACTCCGCGTGCACGGAATAGCCGCAGACTACAGGATCGCACAAGAAGAAAGTACTGTACTGATGGTACTGCAATTGCACTCGAGGCGATTAGAGGAGACACACGACTCACTTTCGCAGCGCACGGCCCAGGTATCATCGAGCCTCTTTCGACAAACATTGCAGAATTTTCTTTTATAATGACCTTGTTCTGACCAACAATGGGGGACAGGGTTCTGCAGAAAGAACGAGAACATGTTAGAATGTTAAATATCTCTTATCATTTTCTTTCCTTTTGCGTAAAAAATAGCACTCGCGCGAAACAGCATGGTAGGAGAACTCGATTTTTCCCCTGTTACACTGTACCCTCTCATCTAATTCTTCTCTCCCAAACTTTGCATTTTCATTGAAAGTTTAAATTACCCAAAAACAATTGAAGTTCTGGGAAGCGAGGAGGAGGAGGGGCGCTCTTTTCTGCTTTTCCCACCCCTTCACCTAAATCGAACACTCCGCTTAAATCTAAACCCTAAGTCAAACTCCAGCAGCAAGTCTGCTCGGCGCCCGGTCACGCGCTAAAGGACTGCATGCATCAAAGCAATTCCATCAGGAATGCCACTGACGTTCCCCTCACGGGACAATCAAGCGACTCCTGGAAGGTCGACTGACGTATGGAGCGCTGCGATTGAGCTCTCGGGGCGTGCTCCGTCTGCCATTTGTCAGCGACAGGAGAACGATGAATCTCGTCAAGTGTTGGCGGTGTGACACTCCCTCCCTATTTAAATCAATAAATTAAGAGCAAAGAGCAAAGAAATCTTCCCTTCGCGTGATGAGAATAGATCACATGAAAGAGCTACGCAATTTGAAAATTACACGGAGGGCGGGAAATGACTTGTTACGGAAGGAAATCACGGAGGTAGGAAATATTGTATGCATCGAATGGGTGAGTCGTCGCCTGAACGCCGATTTGAAGCAATGGCACCGGCAGCAAATATGAAAGTGAAGTGCGCATGACGTCTGACATATCTCTTCGATTTTCTTCAGCTTTCATTTTAGCAAACCTCCTTTCCTTGAAAAAGAAATGTGACAGCAAATGCAAGTTCCTGAATGTTCATCTGTGGGGTGGGCGTGTGCGTGCATGAGTGCGTGTGCGTGTGCATGCGCGTCCCTCAGCCGTTCAGGGCGAACGTTAGCGGGAATGCCACTGCAGTAAACGTCACCTAGCTCTTCGAGCAGAATATAGTTGCGCGCATGGTCGAACTTCGTCGCATGAACCAGCACCCATCCCTAAGCCCACCGTTTCCAGAGCATCTTCCTCTATTTATTCTCTTCCTCTCCCATTTTCCTCTTTACATCTTCCATTATTTCGCCGGTATCATCCGTAACGATTCATTAAAAAGAGGCTCGCTATTGGACTGGGGCTTTGCCCAGCTTCTGGTACAGTTTCGGCACGGCATAATAATAACTCGAATAGCTCCAGAACGGAATTCGTAGCTCAAAATGCAGAATTCGGATATTACTTTTTCATCCAATGGGCTGTAGTTTGTCACTACAGAGAGCACCAACTGCATCAACTCCTTTTCGGGTGAGTCCGAGACTGAAAAATGTACCAATAACTGGAAATGTGTCAGCTGCCACTGAACAAAAACTACTGTGCAGGTTCGACAAGTGAAGCATGAACGAACCTTTCTGGAAAATATCTCTGGGGAGACTGCAATAACTAGTACTAGCAGTAGCACTTTCTGGGAACATGGAATTAATCTGAGCAAATGAAATACGCCTTTGACTTGCCTCAAGACTTGCATGAGTCTTGAGAGTACCTCGGAATGAATAAGTGCAAAAAGTACCTAAGAATGTTTGAAAGCGAGTATTCCACAAACGCCCCAGGAAGGAAAGCACATCCCCTTTACTTCTTCCAGGTCTTGGAATTTTTCCAAACCATACCATTTTCACATTTTAAGCTTATCATATCTGGATTATTCATCTTCTAGGGCTGCCCCTCGTCAAAGAAATAGGCGTCTACGATTTTCTCGCAGCATGTTTTCATTTCGCAAGTATTTGCTCCACCAAAATTGGATGTCAGACATGCTCCGTGTGACAGGATTCCGTTAACCTCCTCAGACCTGGTACGCATGCCATAATCTATTGCTTTTATTTTTTTTTTTGTTTTGGGCCTGGGGAGGTTCATACAGGTTTAAGACATGTTTTTCTCGAAGTTGAAATCATTTTGCCAGGATACCAGGACATTCGCTCACGGAAGAAAAAACCATTGAGAGGCTCCGAAGATGAACAGCTGGAAATCGATCGCTGCAGCAACAAGTCTCCCGGGTCAGACAGGGCTGGTCTTTTCCTTTCCCTTTTGCATTTCATTCGTGTCGCGTGTCCACGTTAATGGCTCCTTCAATATCCAGGTCGCGCAACCAAACATCATCGGAAGAATGACGGGGATTGCCACGAAGGAGAGAAAGGCACCATGAGGCATCTCTGTCGTGCACACACGCGAGTGCGTTTCGCACTCGGTGACTTCACTTTCTTACAGACTCGTGCATCGCGCGCACTCTATTTCTCTTAGGAAGTCTTTCTGGTTTAAGCTTCTTCTGTCTGAGGTAGGGAAAGATGTCGGAGGGCTTGGCAGATTCATTCCCCGTGCACTCACATCTGGAGAGGCAAATGAGTACTCTTTTCTTAAACGAAAATAGAGGGCACGTTCAGGGATCGAATGTTGACGTTCTTGAATGAGGCAGTAGTATTCTCCATGCGAAGGCCCCCCTCTAGCGATGGTCCGCAGCAGATGCATCTCGTTTCTTCTTAATGGACTTCCTTGTTCACCATAGCAAGAAAAGCTGCAAGAGCGTGACTGCGCAGACGACCTTGGCTTTCAGGAAATGCCAATTATCTTGTCTCTTGGGGTTCCTATTTTCGTTAGAAATAGCGCTGATTCCTTCGAGGTTTTTGTAAGATAAGTCGTATGTGACTTTTTTTGTTATGGTTTGATTAATTGGTTTTGGTCCCAGACAAGGAAGGGGAGCAGCGTGAAATTTAGAAAGTGGCTGGCCCTGAAAACAGCAAAATATTCATAATTGCATGTGGTTCAATGGACACCGGAAACTTCAAGACATTCCGAGTCTTCTTCTTGAAGGCGTTTGCGTGTTGATAGACGCGCCAATTCATGTCATAGACACGCTCTTTAGATCAATAAGGACTGTGTCCTATCTGATCCACGATTGCGACAGTGGACCCAGATCAGCACGACACCGAGGTGACATCCTCGAGTCAGGTTCGGGATGTCAGTCGCATGGGGAACTTTACTGGTTCTTACTCATGATTGCACGCACGTTGCGAGCAGTACATGAGGTCTGAGGGAAACGCGAGGAATCCGTGTAAGAATCGCTCCTCGAGGATGTCAGCGTCGGCTCTTCTGTCTCTATATGGCACCTCTCCCACAGTTATGAATTAGTCCGCAGGTGATTCATGTCTTCGATTTATTCTTACGCCACGAAGGCTTGTTTTCATATTTTCAAATTCGTGATTCCACGCAATGCTTTACTCTTTTCTTATGCATAGGCTTTGGCTTCTATTGATCTTTGGAAGCTGCGGTGTTCAACGCTCTCTCGACTGCGAATTGTGAATCGTGCTAGTTCATGCCGGTGCGATTTCTCCAGTTTTTCCTTTGCTTGCGCACCTCCCAGACGTCACTCTCTTCTCCCTTGAGACAAACTATAGTGGTCATCGACTGGGATGAAATAAGAAGAGTGCAAGAAACGAGTCTTGCAAGAGCAGCAGCACCTTTAGCCACGTCCTCGCCTCAACTTCTTGGTTCGCCTTTAGTCGCTTCGTGAGTTCAAGTTACTAATATATCACCTAACTTCTGCTCCAGAATACGTCGGATCTGGCTTGAACGCGGTAACTCGCTTCCGGCTGTGGAGGCCCCTTCCAATGTATTGATTTTTTAAGGATCCAGGAGCTCCAGGCTGCATATAGAGCTCCTTTCATATCATGCAGTAGGCTTCCAAGCATGTTACTGACCTGCGAACAATAATCTTTGCGGCTGTATCGCAATTGGAGGGGCCACATCTTATCCAAAGGATTCAACAAGAAATCTCACGGAACTGCAAGTTTCCATCAGCGATTAGTCCCATTCTTGATACGCTACGCCTACTTTTCCTATAAAATTCTCCTAACCACAATCAACTACATGCGAAACTGCAGCGTCTGCCATGTCAGCTGACAGTCAATTCCATTCCCCAATTCTCCAACGAGGAAGAACCCCCAGGCGTATCTAATGCGTATTCCGTGAGGAACAATGTAAGAGAATATTAATAAAGATCCAACATTCGGTTTGAGGACCGGAAGCTCATGGGAGAGACGTCAAATCAATAATCATAAAAGCCACGAAACAGAAACAAGTGGAAGAAATAGATGTCTTCATGTAAAATGATCCAGTCCTTACGAGCTGCCAGGGCGCCATGACCCCAAAACGAGGAACAATTTCTTCGTGATATTCTAAGGAAAGTACCTGGGCTTGAATTTATCCAAGAAAAACAGCATAATCCTTTGATGGTAATACAATATGAGGCCTGGCGAGGAACGTGAGGAACGCAGTCAATAAGGAGAGCCAATAAAGAGACGCCTTCTGAATTCCTATTTCCCCGGAATTCTTCCTCGGGCACGAGAGGATGAAAACTGACGCTGACGTCAGATAGACCCCTTCACCCCCGCGTCGGAGACCCACGTCTGTCTTGTGTGGCCTCTTCAGAGGAATATTTCATGGAGAGAACGCTTAATTAATTGCTTCCGAAGGGCAACACAAAAGGAGACTATAGAGTCAAGAAGTTGTCTGAGACGCTTATGGGTTCGGGGAATGGGAGAGAAATGAGCATGCACATACGAGACTTTGTGGATTACCAAGCCATGGGAACGAAATCCGTCGAATAATACGGCTTTGGATCAAAGATCTTAAGATCCGTTGTCTCATTGTCGGAGATAGTCGACTTCTGTTCCATCTCTCTATGCATTCCTCGTTCCCGGAGAGAACCCCCATTCCTCTTTCTCTCCATCAAGCTTTCTGTAGGGGGTGTGGTATCTGCATGGGTTCTCTTCCAGGAAAAGCGAAGAGTTTCACTGACGTCACTGCGCTCTGTGTGACGCCAGCAAAACGACTCTATTCTACCACGGTGATATTATTATCCCCGAGAGAGATGATGCACTCTCGCACTTGTGAATTAGAAAACTTGCTCGCCCGTGAGAGTCCACGGACTGAAAACGAAATCCCAGCATTCGCGTCCACTCATGGGTGACGCAAGTGCAGGAATTGACGCAGGAGAGCGGAGGAAACTCTCATCCAGGCGAACGAGGGAAGGCAGGAGGAAACGACTGTCGTCATTCGTGGAGTGCTCGTCGCCATTGTGGCGAATCGGGATCTCGAGAGGTTTTTTTCCTTTTCGGGCCTTTCCATGAGCTCGGGGAGGGATGCCGGCCGGAGCACGAGAGTCTTCAGGTCGGATCTCGAGTCTCGTGCGAGGGGAGGGGGAGAGAGGAGCTTTCAAACTGTCGAGCGTATCAAAGAGGGTCATTTGGAAACAACTTTCCATGATTGCTTGCTCGCAACTCATCGATTGCTCGCCGGCCGGTGACGATCCCGAGACTCCATTAGGATTAAAATCCATCCGATAATCTATTCCCTACAGCCGTGGAGCTCCTGATGAAGACGGGACGTTCCATCTGACAGTTACTCGACGCTCATCCATGTACTTGGGCGACTCTGGAATGTCGTATTATAGGGTTGCGCATGTGGATCTAGCTCCACTTGTACCCAATGAACAGTACAAAATATCAGTGCAAGATATGGAGAGCTCTTCTTGCCTACTTGGAGCAAATATTTGCTCGTTCCCAAAACCTGCCAGCGATCCTTGAACTCCGCATGACACGAATATGACACGAAATCAATTGGAACGAAATCCAATGCAAATTTTTCATCAAATGCATGCAAATTCCGTACCAACATCGTGGAAACGGGTGTTAATCTGAAAATTTTTTGGAATATGTTCTCTGACCGCAGACTTTCGTTTTGCAAAATGTGCGCCATGCCAATGTGTATCTCAATGTACGTTGGGAGAAAAACTGCACTTTAACCACAAAATGATTTTCGCTTGCAGAAAAAGTGTGCTGAGGGTCAGAGTTTGCAAAGAGTTAGTCGATCACACTCTACTCTGCAAACACGTTCCAATTGCCATGCATTTGTATTACGTTGATACTTCGAGAGTCTCAGATACGTACTGAATAAAGAATCGTAAGAAGATATCTGCAGATATGAGGTACTTTAACCTAGCACGTTCTACGGAAGATCGGAAGGAATACCATCCTTTTTCACTTTTACTACTTTTTACTATTGTCCTGAAAGAATCAGCACTCGAGACGAGTCGAGTTTGAGAAGTTAAAAGCATGGTCGGTTTGCAAGTGCTTCTTCTTCGTCAACGTTTCCGGCCGACCCATTAGACCCGTGGGAGTAAAAAAAATAGTATCATTTCCAAGAAGATTCAGAAGTGTATCGAATACACTGCAGAGAACTCTTTTCCGGGATGCGGCTCGTCAAACACATAATGCGTGTCAAGACGAAGAAAAGCTCCACCCAACGACGTCTCTATCGCACGCTGAATTGTTTATATCTGTATTAGAGGGTGTTTCCTATCGTAGTCTCGCTTCAGTTTTTCAGGACATCCGAGTCAGTTTGCGCTTCCACATAACACTCCACTTGCTAAATAAGAAAGAAATGCATTCTAGAGGCATCCAATCTACTTGCAGCGAAATGGAAGAAACAGTTTCGAAATCAATCCATGGGTGTTTCATGAAGAGATCAGCGGCTCAGGGACATCGGACACACTTCGTACAGAGAGGGGCCCAGGAAAGCTACAGGTCTCAATAAAAACGATTCCCTTCCAAGCAGTGCTTTCCAGTGGATCGTCTCTAGCGTTTCCTGCACATGTGTTGAACTTCGTCACGAAATTGCATGTCTCGACACTCGTTAATCCTATAATTATCCTCAATGCACGAGACGGAAGGATTTCTTTAGCATCCGTACGGCGCATTCGTGGGTTTGCGATTTCACGAACATTCATTCCCCTTATGAGGCATTTCCTAACCGTTATTGTCATGTCCTGCACTTTCTTAACGTTGGCGCCGGTTTTAAAGGAAGGGAAGCTTAACAAGTGGTCTAGCTGGGTACTAGAATAGGCTTCTGGCCCGATGATACCGGTATGTCAGCGAAAGTTTACGAAAACCTGAATTCATGTTCGACCATTAGTAAGATGTCTCACAAAATCGCACCAATGCCTGAATTGACAGGAAATTTTCCTGCAAAGAAAACTTGAATCAAGAATCTGGCGCACGGGAGCTCCATCTGCAAACATGGGAATCATTTTCATCTATCCTTACATTGCCTTCCTTCAGTCAATATGAACAAGGAAAGGACCGATAGGAGAATTTCTATAGGTATCCTTGCCATTAAGCGGTCGATAAAATGATAATTGGCCACTTAATATGATAATGTGATAATCGGCCGCTTAATATGACAATATGATAATCGGTCGCTTAATATGATAATATGATAATCCAATACATTATGATACACGGACTTAGCCCCTCCCTCACTAACTGCCGCCCTACCTTCCTCTTACCTGCTGACCTGCCCCACCTCCAGGGAATCAAGGATGAGCATCAGGTGTATCTCTCTCATTTTCGTCAGGCATTTAATATGAACGAGATAAAAAGAAGAGGAAACCATGCTCGGGATCTATTGCATTAAGAAAAGGAAAATATTCAAGATATTTCGGAATTCGACTGGAATTAATTTTATCGGCTTAAAATGGAATGAATCATAGCTCAATAACCGATTCTGTCAAAAATTGCTGACAAAACTGATGCATTGGTATCGATACCATTATTGGCATGATCACAACATGGGACTTATTCCTTTCTCGCTCCTTCATTTAATAAAATTCTGTGAAAGTTGTTTGGCATGGAATTATCACGATTTCTTTACTTCCTCTCAACTTTCCATCGAGGAAACCGCAGAGGAATCAGAATCAGATGATCACAGGGCTTAGGCTCACAGCTGAGCTTAAACCAATACAGTGAATCAGAAGAATAGGCGCGTTCGGGGGTTCGCAGGAGTGGAAAGACACCATGTAATTATTCCCATAAAACAGAAACTGAATAAGTGAGGAAGTAGAAGTACGCGGGCCTCGTCAACACCTGAGACGCACTCGATGGGAGAGGACATTCCCGTCGTGCCACTAGTTTCCTTTCGCTACTCGGAATTCCTCCATTTTTGGCTGGAGATTGCATGCTTTCAGAGAGGAACTTCACAGCATGTGTTTACAGTGACCTAAGGCGCGACCTGTCATGCGAGGCCGGGCCGCATTCATGGTGAACTACGCGTTCTCTAGGACGAGAAATTTACAGAGATTCATTTCGTGTTGGTTCGACACGAATCTGGCGATTTGTAGTTCTGAACTTCCTTGGAAAAGTCCTCCATTTTATAGGGCCTTCAGGACGCATAAGCAAAATCTCTCCTGAAAAAAGACTAAAACATGTGATTCTTAAATCATCGCAAGTTCTTCCCCCTAAAATAATGCTTTGTGCATCCCAAAGGAAACTGCGCTGGTGTCAGTGCTACAGCAGTTTAAGCAAAGTCTCTTAGGGCAACTATATACAAATTTGCATATACTGTATGTACGAAAAAGATGAGGCCTGTAATATCCTTTTGCGACTTTTGTAGTGGTTTTTTCTTCAGTTTACACTACGCAGGTTTTTTTTGGCACCACTGTATTCATTCCTGCAGCAGACTTTAAAAGCTCCCCATGCACAACAACCGTAACTTGATCACGCAACTAGGCACCGAAGCAACGAGTGACTTCACAAGCCACGCCCACCCACGCCAAGCGACGGTATTGCCAGCCGACCCGAGTGCATCTCGGTCGTCCGGGTCTGGATACCCTAGTGAAGGCCTTCTCGGGATGGAACCAGGGACCCATGAGACGGTCTGAGGGGGTGCAATGACGGGCCCCAGCGAAAGGAAGGGACGTCCCGTCACATCATTGTGACATTTAGTGAGCGCATTGTAGAGCGGTGATAGTAGGATAGATGGAAGTGAAGGATAGAGGGAGTGAAGCTTTTCCAGAGGAAGGGGAGGGAGGCTTGCCCAGGAAATCAATCGGTTGGTTGCCATGGTAACCAACATCTCTGCTACCCGGCCATGAGCCCTCCCAAGGACTTACACTTCTTCTCCTCCTCCTTCTTCTCCCCTCTCTCTCTCCCTCTCTCTCATTCTCTGTCTGTGCTTCTTCCCTCTTTCTTTAGATCTTTTCATTCTTTCCTTCTTTTCACGATTGTTCTCTCTAACTAATCGGGGTTACCTGTGCGCAGCCCCGACTAAAGCACTTCTGAACCAGAGCGCCCATTTCCCCGGAATCCCTTTTTTTTTTTCGAAGACCCTCAACTTCGAGCAAGGGAGAGGGAGGACGTAAATAAAGTTCCCCGAAACCGGAACAGTTTTAGAAAGCTGAACTTTACTTACCTGAATATGCTGAAGGGCTACACTCGAACAGGGAGTCACGATGTACTTCAGACATCGATCGTGGATCACGAAGTTGCAAACTGGAAAAGAGAAGAATTAAAAATATATGAACGACTCGATGTCGTCATATTCCACTCCGTATGACGCACGACTGACATTTAGACTCAGAGATGTAGGTAGAGATAAAATACACGTCCCAAAACAAATATAGCCGACCCAAAGATGTTATTTTATCTGAGTGGAAACTGAAATCAGTCGAGTAGGCCCTACGACGTCACATCCCTCCATGACAAGGATGTCAAAGGAAAGGATGTTACACGGCGGTCGTTGCTCGATCTTTCAGTTCAACTTGTTGACCTCCATGACCTTCACATTCCCTGCATGGGGGGCTTCAATCGACAATGGCAGAATTCGTCGTTAAGAAATACTCACCCATAATGAGTGCTCTCGCATCTTGCAGCGCAGCATGATGCACCACGCCATTTTAATGTGGGAATTAGACACATGACGATCATTCTTGTTGCAATTGCATTCATATGAAATGATAGTAGGAGAAAACTGGTGGGAAATGCCTCTTTTAGCATGAGTGCTCAAGCTCATGGAGCAGTGGAATCGTAGAACAAATTATCAGGGTTCTGGCAATTTAGGGTGGATTTTTGAACAGAGAACTATCCGATAATGCAGCTTTATTTACCAGATTTACAATGCATTTTCTCTGAAATAAAGCAGCATTATCGGATAATGCTCTGTTCAAAAATCCACCCTTAAGGTTGTAAAGGGGAGGGAGAAGGACCGAGAGGCGAGGGGCTAGAGGCATGGAGCGAGATGCGTAGAGCGAAATGCATGGGGCTAGATGCATGGGGCTGGATGCATGGGGCTAGAGACATGAGCTAGAGACATGAGCTAGAGGCAAGGGGCTAGAGGCAAGGGGCTAGAGACAAGGGGCAAGAGGCAAGGGGCAAAAGGCGAGGGGCAAAAGGCGAGGGGAGCCGGTAGCGTTTCAAAGTGCCTTCATCAGAGATTCTAGTGATCCGCTAGTGCAAAAAAAAAAAAAAAACCTCCCGCATCAATTTCCTTGAGAGCCGTTTAGTCGCATGCGAACATGTGGTTGTAAAGATTAAGCAAACGTGTCATGCAGATGCGATGGAATATGAGTTTCCGGCTTCTTCCGTCAGAGTTGAAGTGCACGATCCGAGAAAAAGTGGTTTTACGCTCTTTTCCTTCGACCACGAATCAGACCCAAGCGCACCTTAAAATAGTACATTTACTCCGATTTTTTTTAAAAACTTAATCTCCTTGAAAATGCGTGGGGTTCTCAAGATATGGAATTCCAGGAATATTCCCCTCTCCGACAATTACGCTGACTGGAAAAAAAGATAAACTTGGCGGTGCTCCCCAGAGAGCAGCACGCAAGAGATGCGATCAGATGCCCCAATTTCCCCCCTCTGCGTAACGTGATACTCAAAACCTGTCGGTCCAAATAGACATGATGAGGAACAGCCCCTGGTGTTACATAAGACGGTCTCGGCCCCTGTCATATTTCTGGGAGCTGGAATCAATCCATTAATTTTTCCAATGGAATCCGAATGAGCCAGAGCCCTCACACCGAGTAACATCGGCAAAGCATCTGGCCGTCGACCTCAAAAACTGCCCTGCTGTTCGGAAATTGCTGTTCGAAATCGGTTTGAGACCATGAACTGGAATCTCCAAGGCTTAAGATCTCGCAAAACCTCAATCTCCTGGTGAACTTCCTCCCAGCGACCTTCAGGAAGACCAAAGAATAAAGGGCGATTGAGAAGACTCGACTCCAAGATGGCGGAGGATAAGGATATTTCCATGTGAGGTCTCATAGGCGTTGGAGCGTCCATAAAAGTGTTGGAGTAAAAGGTTCCGAACAAGTACCCTTTGCCTCGACACCCGGGGCATTTCCCACTCCTGTCCCCTTCGCTTCCTACGTCCTTGCCTGCCTCAATTGTCATGTCGCCGAGATCTGGCGGTGTCGTCGTCGTAAAAGCGGGTGTCAGGTGGATAGGACTTGTCCAACAACATGTACTTGACACCATCTCATCCTCAGCCTCAGCCCCATCAGTTTTCCCTTCTAATCTCGGAATAATGACAATAGTAATTACACACATGCATATAGAATAAAGAAGACGACAACAAACCGAGAGAAAGAGAGAGAGAAGCTATCTGATCCCTTCTATACATGCCAGAGTGAAAAAGAGAGAGAGAGAGAGAGAGAGAGAGAGATAGACATCGATTGGCGCTGAAGTTCTTGTTGATGACGTGGATTCGAGAAGTTCCACTTTCCCCCCTGAAATCCCCTATGGGATCACTATGCCCAATTCCCAATGTCCTTCATCTCTGTCTTCCTCTTTCCCTTCCCCATCTCCCGCGTGCCCCCTTTGGAGGCACCCTGGGAGCACCGGCGACGAGAAACGGAAGGTGGTCGTCAAGAAAATTAGAGCATTTGCCCCATACCGAACACGAAATGTAAAAATAACGCATCCCTCCCTCCTGAGGATCTCATTACTTTTAATAGGGAAACGAATGACGTAATCTCTTTCAATGCCAGTAATGGACAAGAAGGGGGGAAAAAGTGATGCATTCCTGCAATTAGTTTCTTTTTAGGGGTTCCTTCATGTGTAACAGCTTACAGTTTGAAATAAGAAGTGAAAGTTAACTTATTCAGTTTTCTTTAGCAAAAATGTTGAAGTTACAGCAAATAGTAACTTCTCCTCAGTTAGCCTCCGCCAATCACTGCTGCATCCTGCATGTGACGCTTTTGAGCAAGCAGACGACAGCGGGTGTCATGAAGAACCAGCAAATAGAGTTCGATTCCAAGAAGCATTACAGAATTTCTTCTTTTTTTTTTTACCGAAGTGTGCAACTTTTTTTCCCATTTTCAACTCGCCTAAAAAATAGTCATTCGACTGAGCTTCAGGGAGTAACGAAATAATAAAAAAAGAAAAGAGTGCATTTCGGCTTTGGAAATCTATAGGCAAAAGCGATACGGATGAATTGCATGCGAGGGTCTCATTCGACAATCCCAGCTTGTCTATGGTTTCGTCCTTACATTATTTTTTAAATATTATCTTTAGCTCTTCCTCAAAAGGTCAGAGAAATTAGGGTTACTAGTGCCTTAAAAGGGACCTAAAACACAGCGAAGTAACCGAAAGTGAAACTGTAACTTTATACAGTTACTTTTTGTCAATAGATACCAACATTCCCCCAATTCCTCATTTTAAGCTGGCAACTGTCAAAAATTGCACAATGGATATAAAATTGGAAGTAAATCGGCGTGATTATTTCAGGGGAACATACCAACTGATGCCTGAAATTACTGACACCCAATGCAGCAGCGGAGGGGATCAATAGACGAGTCATCTGATTAAAAAAAAAAAAAAGTGCCGTCTTTTTTTTTTTTTGCTACCCTGGAGATGGTAAAGCAATAACCCGACCTCCCACCACGACCTCTGAAAGTGTTGCGAGAATGAAAATCATATCGCCATGAGGACTCCATCTGGTCTTCTATATCTAAAGATAATCCCAGTTTCCCAACGGATCAGGCTTGAAAGGTCAACCGTAAAATTTCATCTTCACAATGTGAAATTTCTGCAGTGTTCCCTGGACCCGAAATATCCCTCCAGGGCTGCACTGCTCTCATATAACATGAGTGCAACATATATATCATAAATCATATCCATTAATTGATATTTCATGGGGCATGAGCCAATGTTAGAACCAATTTCCCGATTTTTCCCATCGGAAAGCCCCGAAGTTTAACCTGGGGTATACCCCACGTTTCCAATGCCGGATAATAATAAAAATTGGGTTATTGAGTTTCTATAATTTCAAGGATTTTAAATCTGCATGAAACAAATTAGATTTAAGAAAATATTGAGAAAAACCATTCGGTGCACTTGCTGGCACTTGAAATTTGCCGCTTTTATCAATGTGGTTCCAATCGACAACAGCATTTAGTGTTGCTTTTCATGGAACAGATCTTCCTTGCAATCACATTAATATTTTTTCATGTAATAACCGCTTTAAGTTTTAAATTAAATATTTTGTATGCCACCATTCCTCATTGTCCAAATTCAATTTGCTACGACAGTAAATTTCATTCTATTTGCTAAATGGTTCCCAGGCTTTGGGATTTCTCCAAATTTCGACCCATGCTAGGCCAAACTTAGGCTAAATCTACCCTTAAACCCAATGAGTTGTGTAAAACTGTCCCCCCCCCCCTACCCCATCAACTTTGGTGCCCACCACAAAGGGGCTTCACAGCCAACTTCCAGGACGCAATTAGGGTTTCACCTTTGGAACCTGGAATCCGCTGAGAAAGCAGGATATACTGCAAGGACGGACAGACCCTTCCCTGCTTGTCTCGAAGGCCAGAAATAGCTGAATGCGTGGGGCAAAACAGAAAGTGCATGCACAACAGAAATATTCTCGCTAATACTTTCCGCTCAATGAGGCAACTGGAAACGACCCCCAGCAGCATCACCATCATCAAAACAAGACTAGATACATTTAATCACCCTCGTGACCTTCCCAATCAGAAAGGCTGTTATTAAAACGATTATTTTGCTATTACCGCGAAGGTAGCTTTGCTCTGCAGCGGACATTCAGATGCCGAATTATGTATACAACATAAATTCACATGAATGCAATTGCTCCGAGAATGATTGATCGACCCCGGAATATTCTCAGAGGAGAGTCCCCAACAGGATATTGCTGCCTTTCTATGTGGCGCATGCAGGAGTAGAATCTCGCAAGGGGATGTTGAGGGCGTCCCTGTCATCCCCCATCACGGAAGACAAGAGGGTGAGACAGAAAAACAAGGGGAGGGGAGGAAGAAACTCACTCTCGCAAGTGTATCCCTGTTGGATGAGACCCCATAGCATATCGGTGCAGTGGTGGCAATACGTAGGCTTGTGGAAGGTTTTCTTGTTGAAGCTATGGCCTGGGCCAGGAGGGCTCGGCTCCCCTGTATCGGCCTGGGCCGCCATACCTCGTCCTTCTTCATCCACCTGGCCGAGATTGCCTTTCTTTTTGCTCCTCAGTCTCTTCTAGAAAGAGATTGAAGCCCCCGCCGCCGACGACGCCGACGACGACGACGGTGGATGCGACGACCGGCTGGAGGCTTCTGCCGTATTGGCCATATAGACTGACTGATATATCAAGGGGTAACAATGGGGGAGAGGAGTGTTTCTCTCTTTCGCTCTCGTGCCCCTCTCGCAGCCAGGCAAACGAGGTATAGGCACTCACGAGAGGGCTGGACCGAGACGAGAAGTCATATGGGAGAGTCACACACACACGGCTGCACGGATAGATCACGTCATTTTCTTCCCCGGGAGAAAAGAGACGGATAAAGAGATATAAGGGGGGGTGGGGGGGAAGAAGAAGGACGAAGCTCGTCGCGGAGTATAGTCTCTGGAGCACTTCAGCTCACTCACTTTGGGAGTCTTCACGAATGCGCTGCGCTGCCTGACCCTGCGCACCTTCGATCCGATCTTATGCTCCAACCCACTTCCACACGACACGACGATCCATATACCCGGCTTTCCCCATCTACTCCTACTTTCCTACTTTCCTGGGCTTCGGATTGGAGATGTCACATTATGCAAACGATTCACTCAGTGGCATCTACTAAATAATATCAACGTGGGACGGTAAAGGGAGCACGAGCAGTAATGGGAGACGCTCTACGACTTGGTTTTGTTCGCGAGATACAATACCCTGTAAAAGAACTGGTCCGCCGTTTCCTACGACCACACCGAGGAGCCTGCGAAGCAGGCTGCGCTTATCGGACTGGCCGACACCGGCGACGAGGCGACGAAACGAAGGGGAACCTGGCGAAGTAAGGCTGGGACAGACAGCAAGGCCCTGAGTTTTCTCGCCGGGACCCCCAGATGTCAGGCCCCGTATATTATCGACTCCCGTGCCGGGTATGTGCAAGAGGGGGGGGGGATGGGGAGGAGAGAGGGGGGAGGGAGGGAGAGAGAGCGAGAGACAGGCAGAGGGAAGGGAAGAGAAGAGAGAGGATCTCTCCTCCTTTCTGAGGTACCCCGTAACCTCACATTCCCTGTCGCATCAACCAATAACACTGTTTTCTGTATCGAACCCAAACTCCATCGAATGGATGAACGACAGACGAAGGACGAATGATGTCCATCGGTCGCGATCGGTACTGGCCTTCCCATGACATTCGGAGCAAGGCAGAACCGAGCCTGTTAGCTTCTCGCTTTCGGGACGAGTCGACTCGGGGCTGGGCCTCCTCTGGGCGACCTCGTCCTTCTCCTTCTGCTCTATTTTCAACTCGTCCTCTTCCTGGAGAACGATCGTTTCCAGTCGAAGTTTGGAATCGATTCTTCTGAGAGACTGGATTGCTTCACTTTAGATATAGGCATTGCACTCAATTATGAATGCGTTATTCGCAAATAACGTGTCGGAAAAAAAAAAGGATTTGGATCAGGCATTCACCGTGTCTAGGGTGAGAAGTATCTTATTCTCTTAATCGCAAAATCACCAGAAAATATTTTAAATAGATAATTGGAACTGAAAAGGGAGCACCTCTTACAATGGGTGCTGACGCTTGGGGTCAACTATAATGCTGGTGTTCAGAGGAGAAAGTGAACTCCGAGACGAACACGGAGTGTAAAACAACTCCAACATTTCCCCAACCCAGAGTATCGCAAAATGTTTAAGGACTTGGTTCTTTTGTGACAAAAAGGTCGGCATTCGACCACAGATTCAACATTCAGGAAAAAGCATGCTGTTGCAGGATGGTATAACTAAGACCGATCAGAGAACGAAAATATCCGATCGTGCTCTGCCGATAAAAAGCCGAATCTTAACAGAGATTTCAAATGCTACTCTCACTTGTTTCGCGAACGATAAAACGCATAGCCACGTGAACGGGAGACACCGGGGACGAATAAAACGTGCAGCACATGCTCCATTGAAATCCTGCAAATTGATCTCGGAATGTGCCCGGGCGATATTGTCGATCGATCCGTCATTCCCACCGAGCGAGGGAAAAACGACAAGGTAGAGAGGAAAAAGCGTTTCTCACAAGGATCCAAGCAGAGGTGCCAGGTGTTGGAACCCAGATCTTCCCCTCCGCCCGACAGTCGGCTTTTCCCTCATTGCGGAGAGGCATCGCGTCATCGCCTCGTTCCACTGAAGATAATTTCCTGAGAAAACCACCACGATCCGTTACATCAGATCTTGTTTATATATGTCTCCGTGCATGTTTATAACATGCACGGAGAAGGTACAAGTGGCGGGAGTGCCTGAGGAAGGGCAGAGGGAGGGCAGAGGGAGGGCAGAGGGAGGGCAGAGGGAGCAGAGGGAAGGCGGAGGGAGGGCGGAGGGAGGGCGGAGGGAGGGCGGAGGGTGGTGAATGAAGGGCCAGGAAAGGGGAGCAGGAGATTCTGCAGTCCAGCATCCAGCATCCATCGTCCTTCGGGTCGACATCCATTGCCAATGAATGAGCAAGTTCGAAAATTAAATAAAAATTCTTGTGAACGAAATTGGGTGGAAAATAATCTCATTCTTGATCTCGCCCATGAGTTTGCATTTCGATTATCGGCACGATGGAGGCAATGCGAGAGCGAGAACGGCCAGACGGGAGGGCGCCGCAGGTTATGTGAGTGTCGTTTTCCCTTTTTAGGAAGGCCACCCGAAAAGTTTCACTCTCGAAATGATATACGAAGGGGAGGAGGTGCCGGTCTCCACCCCGGTCCGGTCCTCATTCTCTTCGTTACAGGGGAGAAGCGGCGCAAACTCGCGACGATTAGCGAAAAAAGGGGCGGATGTGACCGAGGCTCGGGACGAGGAATCTGTCGTCCGCGCGGGGGAGTTCCCATGCATCAACACGAGCTTAAAAATAGGTGATTATTATGCCACGTCCGTGCAGACGGAAAGCGTAAACTCGCGGAGAGCGGCAAGAGACGCGCCCCCGATGCACCGACGCCGACGGCATTTCGACGCGGTCGGGTCGGGTCGGGGTCGTGTCGGGTCGGGTCGGGGTCGTGTCGGGTCGTGTCGGGTCGGGTCGGGTCGGGTCGTGTTGGGTCGGGTCGGGTCGGGTCGGGTCGGGTCGGGTCGGGTCGGGTCCGAGTGCCAAGCCGGAAACGGGACGAACCCTATGCAGTCGCAAGTCGCACTCGTGGGCTCATACCGACGGATTCTATGCACGGTGGGGTGACGAAGAGAGAGAGATGGAAAATTACGATGAGGTATCCCAATCGGGGGAGAAAGAAAGGGGTGAGAAAAGAGAGAGAGTCGAAGAGGAAAAAGGAGAATCGGTGGGGGCGGATGTCTTCATCAGACCCTCTCCTTTCCCAAATCACCTCCTAATTATCCCTGGATTATTTCTGCGAGAATCCGATTTCCTTTCGATGCGTCGCCGTGTCGACGTGGCGACGCACACCCACGACATGCCATGCGAATGCCGAGAGGGAGATTCCTCGAGAGGGAGATTCCTCGAGGACTCAGGAGGATGAGGAAAGTCGGGAAACATCCCTGGGATTACGAGGCCCGTATCTGTATTTTACTTCGCCCGCGGGGATTGCTTCTCCTTCCTGCTCCTCCAGTCCACTCCGAATAGGCGAATAGAAATATTCGCTATTTTAAATTTACATAGCCAAAGCCCATGATATTCCTTGGCGCTATCGATTAGAAAAATATGTTTATATGTAACTGCTTGTGCAAATACGACCATAACATTCCATGCAAATAATTTTTTTAAATTCTCCGTTCAAGAGCAATTTAATTTCTTGATTAGTTTAAGGCCAATGCCTTCCAATTCCTGCTCTCTTTCCCTTTCGGTATCTCTCGGATCATTGCCCTGGCTTTATTTTTCTGTTCACGAACGGAATCCTGCTGTGGGGGGGAAGGAACGCTGGCGTTCTTTTCAAGGTTCTGCAAGGGAAGACCGTGGAAGGCAAGGAGATCCTCCTCCTCCTCCAAGATGGGGGAGGGGAGGGGAGGAAGGAGGAGGGGAGGGAGGAGGGCGGAGGGAGGAGGGAGGAGAAGTCCCATTCAACGAAGCCCTCGTGAGGATGCACTCAACTCAATCGCATGCAGGGGATCCATCCGCTTTGGAAAAAAAGGTTAATTGCACCAGTGACTGTCAGCTGGCTCAGACCATCCAAGGGGGATTCTCTCTTGCGGAGTCTACTTTTTTTTTAAATCGAAATTTTATCTTTGAAATTGAATGCTGGATATTTTACATTTGAAGTTGAATGCTGGAGATGCGGACACGGCAGCTGTTGACCGGTCCGACCCCAAGCAGCAGACGACATCAGGTCGGCGGTCGGTGCGAAGTCCATTGGCTCTATCGAAATGCAATCGTCGACAATAAATTCTGGAATCACGTATTCTGTTCATGGCCTCTGAGGCACGTCGTCGCACCGAATGTACGTCTTATTCGGACGGCCTTCTGCCGACAGGCCGACGGATATCAAATTATTTCCTCGGACCGAGGTCAGCCGCAACGAAAACGTCTCTGGTCGACTAAGTACCGGATACGCTGCCTGCAAGGGGAAGCGGCTTCGAGTTCCGTTATTCTCGTTCAATTACCTGCGTCGACCAGATATCGGTCCTGCAGAATTCGAAGGTTCACTGTATTATACCTTGTTGGGTGAGTTCCTTTCTTCTAGAGCAAGGATGAGCGAATCGAAAGGGGACGGATGAAACGATAGGCAGCCCTGACAGTGTACGAAGTGGGTCGAACGAACGGACGATCGTCTTCCCTCTCCGGACTGCCTCGGCACCTCGCGAAATGTAACGCGACCGGCGTGAGGGAACTTCACGGGACGATGTTGGTATCTGCGAGAACGGTGTTGAAAACCTGGAAACGATTAGGTGCTGAAGGAACGCAGAGCATCGAAGTCGAGCCTCCTCCGCGCCCACCCGATGCCCCTCGTCGACGTCCGACGCCTCCGTCTTTCCTTTCCACCGAGGCAGATCGCCTTCCTCGGCCCTACTCGACTCGGCGAGGCGGCACCGTCCCAGAGAGGAGACTCCTGCCATCTGTAGTGCATCAGACGAACCGGAAGCCGTGCCCCCCCTTCGACGAGAGCGAGCCGCGCATCGAAATCGAAGAGGACCCGGCGCCTACGAGTCTCTTCCGGAGAAAGTCCGCCATCTCCCGATCGTCCTCGCATCGACGAACACGACGAACCGAGATGGAACATCTCTCCGTGACATGTAACGAGTTTAAACGGCTGGAAGTCCTTCCGTAAATCGATCCTTTGCACGACGATTCCATCGTTGACGAAAACCAAGAGATGAGCATAGAACCTGAATTCCTTTAACCCAGTTTTAGGTGAGCCCGAACCGAAACCGAACTTGGAAAAACTATAACGGAACCAGAACGGAACGCCAATTCGTTCCAAAGCGATAAAGAATCTCGTTCGTTTTGGGTTCGTCCAGTTTGCGGCTCATCAACAAGTTTTATGGGACCGATACTTACACATCAGTCATTTTTCATGGAACTTTTGGATTAACTTTCCTCATTCGACTGGTGGGTGAGAATCCTGAGGAGAAGAAAACTCCAGTATTTGAATTTTTCATCAGTCCTCACTCTGAACCTGTAATCTAAAAATAACATTTACCTTAAATTCGGCATCGAGATCCTAGAATCTTTCAGATGAATCGTCCTCACGTCGTGCTCACTGAGCTCACCAGACTGTTGCTCGGCGTCGAGGAGACACATCTTATATCGTTTCGAAGAGAAAAAAAGGAATCGTCTCCGACACCGTCCATTAGTGGATCCCACTAGTGGCTGGGATCCATTAGTTGATCCCAGGCCCACCAGAGGCGGCTAGTCACTCCTAAACTAAAGAAACAGGCTCCCGTAATGTAGAAATGTAGTAATGTGAAAACCATTGTTCAATGGCTTTACCTTTCTTCAACCCCAACCCCCCCCCGCCTTCTTCACGGAACTCACTAACGTTAGACCTAGGTCAACCTTTTTCGTTTAAAAGAAACTCAATCCTCGACTTACTGGGCCAATTAGGCCTATTCCAATTAATCCCTGGTCTTCCAGACATCTCGTCGAGGACGTGTAACATTAAGACAATCGCAGGCCAATTCAGTCACTCATCGCTCTTTTAAGCGAGTACGTGTAACGTTAGACCGATGAGAGGTCTGTTTCGAGTTTCATGAACCATTTCGGTGCGGACAAGGAACGTTAGGCCTATCTAGAGTTCCTCGAGACGTCTCGACGAGTTCTGAGAGCTAGTCTAGATGCCTCTAGGAAGCATGGAAAACAACGTGGGCGCCATTCTGTTAATTTACGGTCATCCGAATGAGATATCTCCACATCCCACCAAGTTGATCGGCCGCTGCTAGCCAACATTTCAATCTCAAGCTCATCTAATGAACTCGACACAAAATTATCTATACATAAAAAAAAAACAAAAGATCCAGACACCGATACTAAGGCCGAAGAAGTCATGAATCTGGCATAACTAAGGCACGATATCCGGCAACACTGGAGGATGGGACCGTAGCCATCGCGCTAAGCCTAAATTAACGGCATCTAATTTCATTCTTTTATGGCGACTTGGTGCACTGGAAGCGACAAAAAGTGTCCTTTTTGTTGCCTACTAGTCAATATCTTTCGTTTGGCAGGTCACTTTCCTCCGAGAACTTCCCAGGAGTGGCTGAGCGGCTGCCCAGGGAGGGAGAACAACAAAAAATTACCGGAACGAAATTCACATATCCGAAATGCGAGATTCAGTGATTTCCACAACCATGGGGAGATGGAGCTTTAAATTTACTGGAGCGATCCTGTGCTGAGAGAGGAAGAAGTAGGTCAAATTTAGTTCCTGTCGATGCTCTCAGTGAGGAGTACGAGACAGTTGAATTTTGTCGCCGGAAGGGGTTGAAGAAGGGTAATGGGCGCTACCGCGTCCATTGACGAAGCGAATATATGAACCTCTAAATCCTCATTTCGTTTCTATTTTGGGGAGAGGCGAAGGGACCTGGAAGTAATCGAAGCCTGCTAGAATCAAATTTTCGTGATGTCCTCTTCAATAATAATTTTAAAATGCCCGCGGTCTAGAGGGAATCGCTTCCTCCTCCTCTTCCTCCTTCTCCTTCTCCTCCTCTTCACTCGCACGAAGACGTGCAAAAGAGTGTGAGGGCACAGGGATTCAATGAGAGGGGAGGGCGGGAGCAAGGCATTCTTGCTCTTCGGTGGATCGCGCAAGGAGTGGCTGCGCCAGGTATGTAGGTCTACTCTCTCCCTCTCCCTTCCACTCTCCTTTCCTCTCTCCTTTTCTCCCTCTTCTCGTTCCCTGTGGTGGATTCCGGGCCGGACCGCCCAGCACAGAGCCCACCCGGGAGCAAAATCTCATTCAGCTATTATTTTAGACGGATTGGAAGCACATCTTAATCAGTGCTCATCAGAGTATAAGTTTACCTGTTTTAATTTGAAAAACTACTTTTTGAACCAGGTAGACACTGCTTACCCTGCTTACCCTGACGAGCAGCCTCTGCCAGCCACATATACTCGTACATGTTCCAAGAGAATTTGTCCTGTATGTGGGCAATAGCTGTTTAACCAACGAAAATCCAAATGCAGGAGTGATAGGAACCTACACGAGTAACAAATATTCGTCATAGATAAACCCTGCTCAATGGCATAGTTTACTTCTCGCTCATTAATTTTTTTTAGTAGAAAACCGAAACGATAACCATCCAAACAAACCAACTGGTGCTAATTGGAACTAAACCTGAACTCGTTTAACATGAGATCCTCCCACTTCTATGACAATCGTGCAACGTGCATGCATCCCCCCCATGTACAGTACAGGCTCCGTGGTGGATCCAGAGCCATATTCGAATTCTATTTATTTTTATTTAAGAAGCGCATAAATTAATTTTCAATGGGGCCTGTGAAATGCATATATGAATGGATATTCAGGTTTTACCGCAGATGAAAAGCGAAAAAAGCGATAGGATGGAGGATGATGGTTGGTGGTTGGAGGGAAGGGAGGGGGGGAGGTTGGAACTAAGGAACCGCCCCCTATGAATAATTTCTGCATCCGCCACAAATAGGCACACGCGAAGTTTACTGCAAAAGAATCCACGACATTTCTCCAAGTAACCTGAAGCACACGCAAATGTGATGGAGATTTACTTGCAGATGCGATGCGAAAATGGAAGCGTCAGCAAGCAGGTAGTTCCGGGCTTCGTCCTCGGTGGGACTGACAGCGGACGGGCAAGGCGACGGTTCCAACGCGTCGGGCGTGAACGCCCCCTCAGTCCCGTCGTCGCCGTGTTTGAGAACCCCTCATGTCACCATCGAAATGGCGCGACGGATCGTTGGACCTGGTCCCCCACTCGTCGCTTTGGTTCCGATCTTGTGGGATCGCCGAGCGGGTCGAACCGAGAGGAACTGAAGGAATGCGAACCGATTGGTTCCTGCGGAGGGAGTCGTCTCGCCCTCGGTCGTCTCGGACCACTCAACGACTCCTATTTCTATGTACTCGATCCGAAAGTGAGCACGAAGACGCAGCCGTCGGCTTTCGCCATATCCACCTCAGCAATCGAAAAGAGTCGCGATCGCCATTTAATTCCCCCCCCCCCTCCCCAACTATAAAATTCTTCAGCCAAAATGCCGCGTGTCTCCATAATGAACAACATCACAATTACTTTAGTTTGAAATCCAGTGAACCCTCGACATACTACCACCCTCGCCCATGGCCGACTCTTGCCGGAGAACAAATCTCCATGAGCTTATGAGCTTATTTAGAGACTATCCCAGCTATAGCACCGCCCTCCCAATCTGCCATTGGCCGACACCATTATTTATACGAACGTGTTTTTTTTCCCCGTGTAAATCCTCTTCGATCTCGCGTCAGATAGCATACCTGTCACACCATTCATACAGTACGTACACGTCTAAATAACTGTTGTCGATTCTCCACTCGATCGCGTAGCACATAGCTCGACCGTGAGACGCGACTCACCCGAATACGTTCCGTTCACCGCCTACTTCAATTTTCTGCGGGCTGTTGAAGGAGCCAAGACGAAGGGTAAGAAACTCGATACCTTTCTGAAATTCTTGCTCGCGAAGGCGACAGAACCCGAATGTAACAGGACATTAGGCACAATCCGGTATTCTGTTGCTACACGATAAGATCTCATACGACATTCTTCCGTTGTATGCAGCACTGGCAACATCTCATTTAGAGCTATGTGTTCAATTTTGGAGATCTGGAAATAAAAGTGAACTAATGGCCCTGGAAAGGGTTCAGATGCGGACTACGAAAACGTGGGAAGACGGACGGGAAAGTACGAGAACTTTCAAATGAGAGACGTATAGAAGCGTCGAGCCTGCATTCGCTCGAGAGGTAAACGAGGTTAACCTTCTCCAGGCATTAGAAATCATTCAGGGAATCGATAACGTAGAGCATGGTGGGTTTTTCCAACTCGATGGTAGCAGCAGAGCGAGAAGGAACTAATTCGAGTAGCATGAACCTCAAGTGCGACTCGGGTTGCGGAGCCACCTCTTCACTCGTCGGACGGCAAATGCGTGGAACGCGTCGGGTGACGACAGCCTGCCCCCTTCCGTGATTAGCTCCAGGAGGTCAGATGCCTTCATGGACTAAACACTAAAAGGGAACAATCTAGCTGGAAGTAACGAGGCGCCAGATGGTTGCGCTCCCACAAAATGTCTATTTTTACGACCGGTTGGGCCTCTCTAATTTTATATTAACTCCCGACTTCCGTATGGGAAATCATTATGAGTAAAAAAAATCTCTCTTAACATCTCAACCGAACCTTTCTCATCCTGCAAAAATGTGAAGTTGACAGAAAGACGATTTTCTCTACGAATATCTGAGAGATCAAAGGAAGCAATTCGGGAGACTTAATGAAAATTTTCCTGTCAGCGCGATTGCCTTTATTTCCATCGTTACATGGATTGCAATGTGTGGATTCTCGAAACGGCCTCATGACGAAACAAGAGTTAATTCACTTTTCAAGGAAATTCAAGATCATGCTCGAGTGAACTCTTGGAATGAGGCCTGGTGCCTGGATATCGGCACTTCTCGTTCATATTGGATCGTAGAGCCGTTGATGCCTTTTGCCCTCGGCCTGGGGTACTAAATGGCCTTGAGACAAAATGATTTCGCTTTGGGCCGAAGGATCCTAACCTTGAAGGCTACAAATCCGGTTAGACAAGAGCGAGGACAAGGGGACAGGGTGGATGAAGGGAGGGGAGTGCAAGGAGGATCGATCTCAGCAATCTAGAGAGCGCATGTCTCCTCCTTCTCCCTATCCTCATCTTCCTTCTCTCTCTCTTTCCCTCCCTCTCTCTCTTTTTCTTCTTATCCCCTCGGTTGCCGTCCCGAAACTCCTGAGACTCAGTCAGGTGACTCACTTCGCTTTGGTTATACTCTGCTCTCCCTGTCCCTCACCCCGTGTCGCTTGTGTGTGTGCTCGCCCCGTGAGAGAGACACGGAATCCGTATGGCTCCTCCGCGTGTAAGGTGTAACCAGTCGAGTTCTCCCGTGAGCCGGATGCGTCTTCATTGCATCGAAGTGCGGGTGATCACTGCGTCTATGTAATGGTAGAATGTCCAGAGTCCTATACGTGGTAGTGTGTTGAGGAAAAATACCCCTCGACTTCTGACTCACAGACCGAAGTTTTCTTACATGTATTGGGCATGTATCACAGTATTCGTTATCAAAGACATGATAGCAACTGATAAATAACCAGTAACTATGCGCGTGGACTAGCTCGATGTGCAGAGGGTGATGATTTCTGCATGCAAGTAACACCGTTTCTAAAGAAAGGATCCGAACCATCGACGTAACGTAGTTCTAGTTTCGCGATCGCTGACTTAGCCTAGCAAGGACTCGACATTTCGGTATCGGTGAGTTGATGAACGAGAGCGGGGTGAGAGGAGGCTTCTGTATGCGTCCTAGGGGCAGGACTCAACCGGAAGGAAATCCTTTCTTAATTGCATCACAACACCACGTCGTCTTGCTGAGTAGAGAGGGAGCTTCCGACTTCCCATTTCGGTTTACGGTTTAAGTGCTTTAGGGTTACGTGCACCAGCTGAGGAATTGAATTAGCTTAAAGACGAGATAAGCATGTTTACTAAGACACGTTCAACAATGTGTTTATCTCTGAGATACACCCCCTAAAATCCGATTATTTTCCATGAGCACGTTTATCTTTGGTTTAAACGCATTTAAAGGCAGTATATGTGCACTTTGGAAAGTTAATGATCAGTATTACGGGCAAGCTGCTGCTCCATTGCCCGCACCAAGTCAGGGATGGGGTCCTTAAAAAGGACAAAAACCTTGTTTAGAATTCGTCTTTACGGAACTTTCAAGAGGATCGAGCCGATCTCTGATGGGTTGGTTCAGGATGAAGCCATAAACTTCTATTTCTCTTAAAGTTTCCAACTCCACCGGATGATGAGAGGCAAGGAACTGAGGTCCACTAAGGCTAAACAGGATTCTGAACTACCTCAGAGAATCCGTTTTGGGAGATAAACCTGATATGGAGCGAGTTTATCTTTGAATATTAGTTTAAGAGAGAAATAAACTATTTGCATTTGGGGTATGTCCCAAATCAATTTAACTCAGAGTTCAACTCATTCTTAAACATGCTGTATTTGCCTGGAATTACATCAATTTAGCTCCTAAATCGATGTGGTGCATGTCACCCTCAAACTGTAAACCGAATCTTGTTTTTTTTTTTTCGCGATGTGAAGGGGAAAAAGAAAAAGAAGCTAAGGTGGTTTGCTAGACTCATTTCTCTATCGGCTTTAGCTCCTGAGGTTCTAATATTCATCGGCATGTGCTTCTGTGGTTTTCCTGAGAAGGGGAAACGCTGTGGATCCGTGACAGAATGGATTGGGAACGTTCGAAAGGAAAAGCTGGATCCTGGCAGGGGTGAATGTTTCATTACTGCTGGAAAAGCAGTTGTTGAAAGGAGCCATTTCTGGGGGGCAGGACGTTCCAGGTGAAGCAATTCCTATCGCCACATTAGTCATTATGAAAACTTACTCTTGCCAGAAATGCGCTGAGAGGTTCGCTGACTCTCGCTCATCCTCAGAGAATCTCTGCCTATTGACGAAAAAAGTATTTTCGGGTTCGGAAGAGATTGTTTTTGCAGCTTTTCAGAGACGGGTAAGATCTATCTATGCCTGACATTATCTATGTCATTGCAACCGCCAGACTTCCTCTGCGGGATTTTCATTGAGCCGAATGGGAGTCATGAGATGGAAAGCTTTCATCAAGTCACTCTGAGCCTTTTTTTATTTGACAATGGCGAAGGAAGTTTTCGCATGTGAAAAAGAATCAAAGCAATGTGCAACAACATGTAAAAAAAAAAAACATAAGTAATTTAGAGATAGTGGGTTTTGACATTTATGTACCTGTACGTGAACTATTAAAGTGAAACGGTTATTCCGGGATGATGACCTGCCGACGTGTAAAGTGTAAATATGTAAAGAATATAGGACCTCGACTGGCACTAGGAGCAGACAGGTATGCTCAAAAAGAACATAAAAGGAATGATGTCAAGTTTTAGGATGCTGTAAATGGACATAAAATGTACAGCAAATCGACGCCATGCAAAGACCTTCGGCTTTTCAGAAATAACCGTCAGATTTAATATTCTCCGCAGTGCTCATACCCAAAAGTGCTTTGAATCTTTTGTGGCTAAAGATACGGGTCGCCTTCCAGGATGTTTCATGTTATTAACATTCAGCCGAAAGTTTCTTCGGAAAGGCACACATTCCTAGGGACTACCGGAAGATTTACGCAAGCCGGGAAAGCGTTGAAGTCTATGCTCCTAGTCTGAGACGGGAAGGCAAGCCCTTGCAGGCTATCGAGAGCCGATGATCGTGTCGTGACCTCCCCCCCTCGGAGCACCTTCGTCGCGTGGCCCCTGCACGTATGCAGTGCAGATGCCTCGGTGCCTTCGCCGGGCCGGTAGCCATGGGAACGCGGATGGCTCAGCGTCTTTCTTTTCTCCTTTTTTGCCGCAGCTGTTTCGTCTCCTGATCTGATTAGAGAACGTTTCATATACACTCCTTGGAATGAAAAAAAAGGAAAAACATTTTGAAAGCCCACAGAGATTTAGAGCTAGAGATATTAGATCTAAGGATGAGGAGAAACGGAAGCTTCATTCTTAGTCAAGCTTATTCTTTTCTTTAGCTCATAGGCGTGAATGGGAAAGCGTTTCCTTGGACTTTCATCATCGAGCACTTTTTTTTTCTTAAGTGCTTGTCCTGGCAGGAAAAAGCTTTGAAAAGCAGTTCGAAATTTCGGCTCAGAAAGTAAACGCCATCTTCTCTTATCGAAATACGATTTCAAGTTTCAGAGTATGCAAATCATTCATTAGTGTCTCTTGAAAAGCGTGAAAGACATTCATGATTTCGTTTCAACGACATGCAGTAGTATGAAAGATGCACTCGAAGTGCATCTTTTATACTACTGCATGTCGTTGTTAAACTACTATGCAAAAATGTCAACCGCAGCGCGTTCGATGCACATGCGTGCATTCTATCCACCCGTATAGCCTCAATGAAGGAATAATCACGATCTGAGTGAAAGTCAATCCATGCTTATCCACCCTTACAATCGAATATTAACAGATGAATTTGACCAGTCGCTGCAGAAGCCTTCCCTGCATCCGCACTTTTCAACGAAAAAACGCATGGACCTCCATCGTAAGCGACCGTGGAGTGTGGAAGTCTTTGCATGCCTTCGGTATATCCCCAGCCGAAATAGAAGAAAACCCGTGAGAGAAGTAGACGTTGCGTTCCTTGCTTCGTTCCTCGTTCGATAGCAACTGTCAACCCCGTCTGTAGAAAACTGCGGAGGTGAATAGGTTGTCGTATTTCTTGGTCATATTTATTTTCCCTTCCGTTTCAGAGAGATTCCGGCTTCAGCCTATTTGGAAATTAGCTCGGAAGTTGAAGGGTCATAGACATCTCCGCCACTTCGTAAGCCCAAGCAGGTACTCTGACGCCTGATTTTTAGTGTTCGCTTTGCCGTTTAGTCTTCCGTAGGAGAATATAATGGACGTGGTACTTTGAAAAATAGTTATTCATCCTGTTGTAGAACATATCTTAGTTCCCAGAATTTTGTTTTTAGCCAGTTGCATGTTAATGTTATGCGAAGCACACGCTTCATATAAAAAAAATACGATCGGAAAATAGTAACGAAATGTACACCGATGAAGAAATAGCATCCGGATCACATGCCCATTACCTCATTAGTTAAGGCCCGGGACTGGACGTTATCCCTCCCCGTAATTTAAGCAAAATAAGTGTACGAGACACGCCTCCTCTCAGGACATCTTGTCCCTAGGATGAGATCCACCCTAGGATGGAACTGTGACACGCCCCGAAACGTGCGAATACGTTGCACGGCACAGAACATTCCGTGCCTCCAACGACGCTAGAAGGCTTTAGTTCCCTGAAGGACTTCCCGGCCAGAAGCCGTAAGCCGCAGAGCGATGAGTCGGCGTCGATGCAGCTTGGGAGATGGACGATAACCCACGTCAAGGCCGAATGAGCGTAGGCAGCATCGGGAGTCTGTTCGGGACCAGGAAGACCCGGCTCCGGCCGCCGTCCGTCATCGTCACCGCGGACGAGGACGAGAACATCGGGGACTTGAACGTGGTGGCCGGATTCGGGAGAATCGGCCGAAAGAACGGGAACATCCCGGGAATCGGGCAGGAGGGCGTGAACAATGAAGCCACGACGTCCGGCGTCGGCACCGAGACCATGCAAGCTTCCGATCTTCGTGTTCTTCCCAGGAAACAAGAAGGTAAGGGAAAAGAACGGCCGAGAGAGAAGAAAGGAAAATCGAGAGAAAATGTTTTTCCCCCAGAACTAATCCCCTCCAGCACCGGTTCCTTTTTCCATGTAAATGAAGTTCTTTCATCGCGCCGTACGACGCCTCGAACAAGCCTCTACGGGATAGAGGGCTGGTTCATTTAAACCGGCTCCAACTCTCCACCATTTCCATCACGGAGAGTTGGAATCGAGAAATTGAAAAGCGCCCACACGCTGAATGGATGTCTTTGTCGTGCAGGCATGATGATTCTGGACAATTCGGGAGCCCCGTCGGGTCGAAAAAAGCACGGCCCCTTCCGACGAGTGCTGACGTTCTTCAGCCGCCTCTTCGTGGGACTCGCGGTGACGGCGTGCGTGGCAGCGGCCTGGGTCGGCGCGACCCACGCCATCAAGTTCGCTTATCGGAGGGACGAGATCCCCTGGCCTCCGTGGGATCAGACGCCTCTCAACGCCTCCGAGCCGCCTCCATTGGTTTGTTCTTTATTTCAGGCTCGGCGGATCGTCGTGGAGGGTTTGCGGGAACGAGAGCGGGAGCGTGAGGACGTTGTCGACCTCACGTGTACGAGCGAGGGAGTAGACGTTAAGCCCCCTCCGCTTTCGTTCCCGTTCCCGTTCCCGTCCCTGTCCCGATCCCGTGGACTTTCTAATGATAAGGTCTGACTAGGGGGTATCTGTCCTCTGTTGCTTTCCAGGCCGAAGTATACGGAGCGCCGTTCTTGACCACATGGTGCTGCACTCTATGGACGGCCCTGTTTCTCCCTCTCTTTCTATTGATTCAAATAGTCTTGATTCGGGATGTTGCCACGGTTCGCTCCCTGTTCAAAGAAGCCACTCAACAGCTGAAAGGACGGGTCGTCACGCCGTGTAGGCATTCCTAAAAGAAAATGAAAAACACATGGATCCTCGCTGCCGATTTAGACCGTATGCGTTTCCCGTTCGTTGCAGTCAAGTTTTCCTTGCGGATCATGTTCTTCTGCGTCCTGTGGGTGGGAACGAATTACCTGTACATGTTGAGCCTTCGAGTCTTGGACGCGACGGACGTGATGGCCCTGTATGCAACGAGCGTGGGCTTCGTCTATCTTCTCTCTTGGGTCGTACTTCACGATCAGTTCGTCGGGGTTCGGGTGAGTCCCTCATTAATAACGTCATTACGGGGAAATGAGGGGCAAATGAGCAGAGTCTTAGCTTTTATCCTCTCTTCCTTCCGTGCTCGTGTAGTCATCGATCCGAGCAGGGCCACAAAATCGGTTCGGCCTATATATATATATATACCGACCCGAGCTGTCTCGTCTCTGTATACACTGCGACGGCCGAGCCATATATCACGAATGAATTTCTTACCGTAGTCAGAACCATTTGTCTCGAGACGGAGGTACCTAGAAAAAAAAAAGCAATTCGCGATATTCGTGTGCTTACGGTGGGTTTCGGGTGGAATTTCTGGGTTGACCGGACGATTCCGTGTCGTAGATCGTGGCGGTGATTCTATGCAACACGGGAATCGCACTGTTGGCATACATGGACGGGGTGTCTCGGACCCCGACCCTCGGGGGAGTGGTCCTCGGAGCGGCTGCCTCCGCCGGTTCTGCCGTCTATAAGGTATGCGGCGCCTGTGTTTTTTTTCGTCCCCGTTTGCTTTTCTCGGTGATGCACCATGTTTTTCCTGCTTTCCGCTTCTTTCAAAATGATTCACACGCGTTGCACGATGTTTCGTACACCCTTTACCTCCCCATGGATCTGGGGGACGGTATCGACTGGCGAGAGCAGGTAGGGTCAAGGGCACGAAACATCACGAAACGAATGCGAATCGTTTTAAGGAGAGACATTTTGTCGTTGGTGCATGGCAACGTGCAAGACTTACGACGCTCGCTGAAACTCACTGTACCTTCGGGAAGACGTCATTCGCCCCATTTCTCACTCAAACTTGACGCTGGTGTTCGCAAGGTGATATTCCGGAAGCTGATGGGGGAAGCGAGCCTGACGACGGTGGCCATGTTCTTCTCGTTGATCAGCCTCGTGAATTCCCTTCTCCTCTGGCCCCTTCCGCTCGGTCTTTATCTGACAGGCGTCGAGAAGTTCTCCTTCTCCGATCTTCCCTGGCTGCCGCTGCTGATCGCCGGAGGCCTCTCACTCGGTATGGTCGAGGGTCGAGCGCTCTCCCGTTCCCGTCTCGCTTGCTCTCTGTCGGATCGTCGTGATTCTCCTCCTTCCCGCAGTGGCGAACATCCTGGGGAACTTGGGGATTCTGCTCACCTACGACATCTTCATCACGATGGGTCTCGTCGTTGCCGTCCCCTTGTCTGCCGGTACGACTCTCCGTCATTTCCATGTCTGGGCCTCCTCCTTCCCGTATCGATCTCGACGGAGCCTCCACCTCAAACGGAAATTCCTTTAGGACGACATTTGCGATTCAACCCTTTGATTTGCTTTTTTTCTGCCCGCTCTTTTTGGTTTTGTTTCGTTCAGAATTTTCTAAGAAAACTCTCAACTCAATATTCGTTGCCATGGTGATAACAAATACTATTACGCTTAGGTGCCGTATCGGCTGCCGTAGTCTCCTAGTTGTGACCATGTCTGGGTGGTTTCCAGGCCTCAGCGCACGTGTATTATGAATCGATGTCTGGCTTGTCTTCTTTAGCATTGATTCATCAAAGACTCAAAGGGAGTAATCAAGGAGCGGAGCAAAAAGTGATTTTTCAAAGTCCTTTGTGCCGTATGATTTGTGAGCAATCTACAACTTGAAATCATATGAAAATTCTAGGGAACCGATCAAAGATTTAAATCCGACTTATTCTGGGCTGCTTGATCGATTAATCGGATTTTAACCGACTCAATATACTCCCTCTGAATCTGGCGGAGGAGAAGCATGAAATCGTAAAGAAGCTACAGGAAATCTTGTCGTCTGGCGCACTGTTATCAGTGAGCCATCATGTCATCATTAATGTAGGGGCATGAGGAGAAAATTGTACCTCCAGGTATATTAATCGAATCTGTCCAATCTATCTTCGGTTTTAATCCATATTTGTTGCATAACTTAGGTTGGAGAGATTAGTAAGCTACTTGCATTCGATTAATTACGTCCATTAATCGCGATTAAGTTTTAGCTGCGATTAAACATTTAATAGATTGATTCAATTGAATTGGCAGCTCTAGGAAGTACTGTTGAAATGAGGAAGTTTATAATAACTTCAGTGTAAAAAAAAGCAAGCCTGGGAAAGGGCTTTCTTCTTTCTTTTGCAGTTCTCGATCACGTCTGGTACGACGTAGAATTCGCAGGAATGAAACTAGCCGGTATCGTTCTGATCGTGAGCGGATTCCTTCTCGTTCTGCTGCCCGAGAATTGGACGGATTACTTCGCCCTTCTCCTCAGGTATGGCCTGGATTCTATTAAGTCCGAAAGCAGAGTCCGAACAAGCACTCCACACGACCCAAGCACGAAACACACATGGAAGGTAAACGCACCCTCACCACGTTCGCCGAAGCCACCGAGACGAGACTGGGATGCATGAGTTTGAGGGAAAAGAATGGATAATTTTTTTTTCTTTTAGTAGAAATTTGACTTTTGAACTGGTGTCGAGCTAGGGGCCGAACATTCATGCCAGATCGAGGATCTGGCGTGATGAGAGGCTGGTCTGGTAGTTCGGTGTCTCATATCATATGTACTGTACCCGTATGAATGCTGAACAAGGACAGCCATTAACCATAAGAATTTAATTCTCGAGGCAAAGAGAGCGACGGATTGCAGCTGTTGTCTCTGCATGTTCACTGTACTGTACGTCAGTGTTCATAATCATGGATGTTGCTCTCACAATATGAGACCCTTACAAGCCATTCGGCTAAGAGACTTCACTCTCTGCACCGGGCTCAGCCCGTGTTGACGTCACGACGAGCACTGTCACTTATCGCTGGTTCCTCCACTTTGGTGAAGTTCTGGACCGGATATCCCTCGGGGAATTCCGGTCTGAGGCAGGAAAAAAAGAGAGTCGTCGGTGGAATAAGATGGATTCCCTTTATTTTACTTCTAAGAGTCCCACGAGAAGTAAGAGTGCTTCTATCGATTTGCGTCGACATGGACTCAGCCCGGGGATAAAAACCTCATTTAGTTCATCGGACCATGATGGAAGGAAACATGACAGGAAAGGGAATCGTTCTTTTCACTTTCCTTGCATGCCCTCGTCACGAGGAGAGTGAAGGGAAACAAATACCTTCGACCGACACCTTTGTTTTGGAGGGTAAAAGTAGGGAGTGATGAGTAGGAATTATCCAGAGTGCCAGAGTGAGATGGAAGCCTCTTCATGTTGTATTTTAGAACGCGGGATGGTCGCCGCCTGGACCCTTCGTCCCTCCTTATTTCCATAGAGTGATCCTATAAACACAGTCACAGGAGGTAAATGCTTCTGAATCCCGGTCATTATGGATCATGAACTCTCTCTTTCTTTTCTTCCTCACCGATTGCTCATTACTCGTCCCCCTCATCCCCTCACGTTATCTTGGTTTCTTTTTTCCGGTTTGACGGTTTTCTTTAAAATACTTTTTCCCCCGTACCTTCGTTCCTTGCTTGGAAGTCCCGTTTCGTCGAGTGTCCCGCTTTATACATATCCATATACATATATACATTAGAATCCCATAATGATGTTCATCCAGGTGACCCGGTTTGCACGCATGTCACGCTTTCCCATATTGAACGACCTGGTGAAGAAAAGGAAAAGTGTGCATGGAACCCGTAGCCATCTCCTCTCACACGACCCATTCCGAGGTCCTCCTTCGTTCCTCCTGTCTAAATGCCGGCTGAGACGAAACTGCTTTCCATAAGTGCGCGAACAGACACAACGCACAAATCCTGTTTACGGGGAGCTTTCCGGCTTGGGGAACGGGGCCATTAAAAGCAGTATGTAAACATGTCAGTGTGACATCTAACAGAATGTAAGCCGAGGTCAGTACTACCTTGCATAAACTTCAGACCGGCACTCGCCAATCAATGCAAAAATTTGCAACTAAAGAGAGAAAGAGCAGCAAACCCCCTCGCATCGAGATTTTCCCCGAGTTACAGTCTGTGATTGAGCACTTCGTCGACTTGCATGTATTTGCCTGGGCATGCTTCCTCATGCATGTCTTCCGTCCGTGTCCCTCATAAAAAACTCAATCGATAAAAGAAAATAGCATTAGAAGCATGCTTTCCTAACATGTGCCGTCTCCATCGTTTGGCTGTCGGGGATGCAAATTTTATACAATTGAATATTCCCATGCCGAAAGAGAGGGGAATTCTTTTCCCTCTCGAGTGATGGTTTTGGTTTTTTTTCCTCTCCCGTCCTAGCCTGGGTCGTACTAAGAAGACTCATCACCAATCGAGGCGACACAGCCCGGATATTCTATCCAGCGGTCATTTCCATATCTCCAGGCTGAGGACTCCTTCTGGGAAAGTCAAATGAAACCCTTCGATTTCCTGTCATGCGTCTCTCCCAATTGCATTGATTATTATTAGTATAATTATTTGTCTGTAACTAGTCCACATCGAATGACCGCACATAGTCTTCCTAGGGGAAATTCATCTTCCTCTTTTTCGGGCAGCCGAAGAGAACCCATCTCCATCGTCGTGTTCCTTTCCTTTTTTATGAATCATCTCATCATGGATGTTGCTCAAAATGTGTCCCTTCGATGTATCAAAAAGTCGATGTCTTCTCATTATGAATGTTTGTCCCGCTCTATTCTTGTACTCCTGTGTCAAATATGCAGCAAAAAAAGTCACGTCAGTTGGAATTGCGGGCAATTCTACGTCTCGAAAACTGCTCCGTAACTTCACTTAGGTTCATCTCTTATTCACCTATGTGTTGTTTTTTGCACTTTACTATCTTGCGGACACATTCCACAGTGGGAAGGGCCCCAGAAGTAGGTTTGAATTCGGATGGTGGTGGCCTATAATGACATCCCGCACCCTCTATACGCTTAGGTGTTGTTTTATGGGACTGAATTGTATTCTTTGTGTCGAATTCAACTGATGGTGTTCGCGACGTCATTACTTTTGAATCTTTTCCTTTCCTTACTTTGTTCTTGAAAATGCAAACCATCTTATTTTTTCTATAAATGATGCTTTTTCTTTCACTATTCGACACATCCCATCAAGGAACCATTCGAAACAAAAAGAAGTTCATTCACTGAAACCCAGGGTATTCGGATCCAGCCAGCTCCTCGCTAATTAAGGTGTCTGGGGGATGAGAAAGTGGAGAATGTTAAATGCGGCTGACAGTGAAGCAGAGGCAGCCTTAGCATCCATGGGAGATGGGGATGGTAAATTGAAACCGTATTTCCCTAGGGGAGGAATCCAAATCACCAGACTAGTGCCATGCTCCGCTGGATTCTCCCTTCCTCTGATGATTTATCAACCGGTCGGGAGGGAACCTCGCTTTTACCTGGCTTGTCACTGGACAGGTTAATTATTTTTCATCTTTTTCGACCCGTAGATCGAGTAAACACGCAGCGAATCATGCCGTTCAAACATACATCCTTCGATCGATTAAGGCAGCTCGACTCCAAAAAGACAACCCTGACAGGGGGAGCCCCATTTTTCATGGAGACAGACTCCTTACGCCAGGCACTCGAGCGGAGTGTGCTCTTTGTTCTGGAAAAACGGGGAATGGAAAAATTTCCTCCCTCCTCGTATTATTCAGACTCGAGTTCCTGTGATTTCCATCTGGTTCCAGTCGTGAATAACGAGTGCCCTGGAAAACTCTCTGACCGGTCAGATAAGGTGAACATAGACCCATGGCTTTTAAGAACTTCCGGAATAATCGACTCTTTGAGTTATTGAAAGAGATCGCTAATTGCTGAGTCAAGTGTATCCAATTTGAGGGAGATTATCTCAAGCAATGAAGCAACTCTGCGATCAAAATTAGTTTTTCCTTTTTATGGTCAATGTGGTGAGTGGCATCATTCTGATCACCCCTCTTGGGTGAATATACTGATTTCTGGTTAGAGGGAAGTTTAATTGTTCGCTGTTCCAAATTCAGAGGTCGAATAACGATATGATAAGGTCTAGAGAACCCCAGGTCTTCTGCCCATGGAAAGATACACTTCGGTGTTCGGGTAAGGATGTACGAGCCTAAGCCTAGCCCAGAGTCTCACGATATCGGGATTTTATTGTGGCTTTTGTATTGGTGGAAGACAGAGCCTGGCACTTACGGGGGGATCCCGGCGGGCCGATAAAAGTAGATGACTTGATTGTTCATCGTCCTGGCAGGCAGTTCTCTCAATGCAACGACGATCGTCTTGCCCATCTGGAGAATTCCGCTCATGCAGCTTTCAGCGTCTGGAGTTGAGCCAAAATTAAACGAAACTTGTTCCATCGCTCTCTCTCTATCTCTCTCTCTCGCTCTCTCTCTCCCTGCATCCATGATACAAGTACTCACAGAAGTTTTAGAGTTCTCGTCTATGACAGTGGCGTCATTTTGAATTAGTTCGAGTACTTTCCTTACTTCGGAAAAGTATGATTTCTCCCTAGGCATGTTCGGAGGAGTCGATGGCCTGAAAATAAAACAACAAATGAGTAATGAAAGGACCTCAACATGCTGGAGAGATTAACGGGAAGTATTTGAGCAGTTTATAATGTGCGAAATGTTAATTTGTAGGTTACATTTTGGCTTTTTTTTCCAGCAATTGGGATTACCTTTGCAATCCATTCGGTGTCTTCACTTTCTTTTCCCTTTGACTTGAGGAAACGGGAATATTTCGTATCGCGGGAACCTGACAAGAGACTGACTCACTCCTGACAAGAGTGGCTGAGTGACGGCATGCTCGTCCTCATTTCACCAAAACCTCTCATTAAGCTGTGTTGAGGAACCCTTGCATGATTTAGCTTTATTATTAGAGCTGCTCATCTATAAGAATTTTAAATGCAATCAATCGGAGGCTCGATTGGGTCGATTTATCGATCGATATCGAGTTTTGATGTGCTCGTCGTTCCCTTGCATGGCGCAGGAAACACGAACAGAGCGGCATTTCATCATCAGTGCTATTTGAATAGCGTCTTTTCACTATTTGCCATTCAATCGCTCCTGTTTCAGTGTGTTTGAAACGAAATTCGATTATAGATTTAGAGCAGAGGTCGGATGAGTACGAACGCGTCAAAACTACACCCTTTCAACTATGACAATATTGATCATAGCCACATTATTCACGATGCAATTATTGAACAGTGATAGTGTAGACAATGCATTATTGCTAATAATCAATAGTCTTTTCCCTGTGGAGGTATTTCCCATTTGACGCTTTCCTGTGACAACCTAGTTCCTTGTCGACTTAATTCTGTGTCTGACGGCCTTCCAAGTCGACATCATCCGATGCTTACGGATTTCCTAATCGGCTCAGTCGACATGTCAGCGCTTTTGCATCAATATTCGTTTGTGGACGCACTCCCTGGTCGACCTGGCTCATGTCGGCTCGATTGAGCGTCCCCAGTCAATTTATTTTTTTATACTCCATTTCCTTGCAAGTCGATGACATTCTGCCGCCCCAAAAACTTTCCACGAAATTCCACGATCAGTCGCTGTCGTGTCTGAAATCCCCCCACAAAAAAAATCTATAGGAATGAGCTGCGAAAATGGCACTCATCATGAAAACTGCCCCTAAAACTAAGGAGTTCTTTCCTCTGCGAATTTCCTACCCTCATCCTCTCTGGTGATAACCATGAATCATTTTGGTGCTCCTCCATCCTAGCAATCTACACTAATGAGAGGAGGCATGATGATATAGACGAGGATCCAAGGAGTCCAATTCCAGGCTGGCAATATAGCAATAGTGGCCTCATCTTTCTTTATCCTTCCCGGGTCGCCTTCTTCTCCACTTTCATTACTAGACGTCCCGAACCCGGAAGGGAAGAGAAATCGGAGGATTACGCAAAAGCAAGGAAACTTATGAGACTCCTGGGCGTGAGAATTCCCAATGAATCATCACCGAGTGTATTCAATCTGTGTATTAACTCAGAATTCTGGAACTCTTGAATCCATGCAACGTAGTCTTTAATTTTTTTTGTACAGAGTGATTGTCTGGTGTGGCCGGTAGTACTAGATGTACGAAGGGGCACTCGAGTAATTACCTGCCAAACGGCTAACCGTCCCATAAAAGGAGATTTCTTCCTTGTAGGGATCGCAAAGCTCGATACCGAATCACCAAGTAAGGACTCTCATGCGGATTGAGTTTCACACAGAGTTGGTGAGGAGAACAAAATCACACAAAAACATAGCGAGTGTCGCAGTAAGATAACGAGATTTCAGAGCGAAAATCAATCGGAAGGACACCAATAGCGAAGCACACCCGCAATGCTGCTCGGTCCTCGAGATTGGCGGCAATCACGCTAAGGAAATGAATTCGCTTGGGGTGGCTTGCTGCATCTCAATCTCGCCCTTGTTATTGTTAATTGTCCCTTCCGGCTCCGACCAACGAGGGACTGAATCCCGCCTCAACTGGATCCACCTACGCCTGCTCCAACTGCCACTTCTCTCAGCATCCGGCTCCAACTAAGTAGAAACAACAAGACGACTACTACTGCCAAGTACCGGATTGAGATCCCGATTCACGAATTGGGATCTTAATCCGGTACTTGGCAGTGGCGGGGACGTTAGGAACACACTCACTCCTCTTTCTCTCACGATCAGCATCTGTCTAATACTAAAAGCACTACATTTTCCTATATTGGCTTTCGCACGAAGGTCATGCCACAGTGCCGTGCTCAATAAATGACGCATTGCCCTATAACTATAGGGTGTCCATAACATGACTATTTATGGGCAATTTTTTGTGCTTTAATCTAAAGTAACCATTTATTTTGTCTTTATAGACTTTAGACCACGGAATGATACCACTATTTCCTCCTTCGACCCTGAAGCCTTTGACCCCGAGAGGCTCCTTCATCTTGGGGAAGAGGAAGAGGTCACACACAGTGACAAATCGGATGAATACGGCAATTGTGTGTAGGCTTCGCAAGTCCACTCGCGAAGTATGTCCAGCATACCACCTTTACAATGTGCAGCAGTGTTGTGGACAGTGGTCAGGAGTTCTGGTCGTTTCTGAAAAAGGGAGCAAAGATGTTGCACAGATATTGTACATATCGACTCAAACAAATTTAGACCAGCACTTGTCGAATTGCAAACTCACTATAGGACTCCATTTAGAGACTTTTCGCCTATTTTATTTTTCAATTAAAGTTATCAGTTACCATACATTTATCGAAATATGGTTACCATGGCGGACCAGTGCTGTTTCGCTGAATTTATCTCCTTTCTCAATTTGATGCCAAACCTTCAAAATGGCTGGGGAAATGATAAAAACAGCAGCCAGCGGTGCACACTGGATGGCATTTGGTCTAAAGCAGGGCTTCCCAACCCATGGGTCGCGACCCCTTTTGGGGTCGCCAAGATCATATTTGGGGTAGCGAACCGGCAACGAAATGCCAAGTTATGTTTTTCTTGGCGATTTTAGTGCACAGGTGGGAGAAGCCTGTCGAATTTGAGCCAGTACTTGGGGTCCTGTATGGCACGATCATGATTTTTGGGGTCGCGCGTGAAAAAGGTTGGGAAGCCCTGGTCTAAAGGCTCTTCAGTGCACCCATTTCATCAGTAACTTAATATTTGACTTACTTCAACTAAAGCAATGATATTAGGTTGACTTAATTATTAAACAAGGGCTAAAATTCCAATTGTTGGTGTTGCTAAACAATTTGTAAGAACCAATTTTTAAGAACCAGACTAACTTATGAAGATGGCAATAGACAAGCGCTTCACAATAGCTTCATAATCCTTCATGACCTTTCCCAAGCAGCACACAACTAAATGACTAACTGACTTACCGCAGCGTCATTTACCTCAAGTCACGTTGCAGCAACGCTGCATGGACGTCACGTGTTGCTTGGATTGCCTCCTTCATGACCTCTGAAGGGGATGATCACGCAGCGCGGCCGTGAGATTCCCCTCACGAAGCGCATTAAAGAATTTAGTGTCTCCTTCAGGTGGTGGGATTCAAATGCCTCATTCATTCATGCGAACACGTGGTGTTGCCATTAACTTCCATATATTTCCGGGTGAAAGTACGCATCTCTTATAACAGATTTAGGTGCGCGTCTCTTCCAAGTCCTGGAATGAACGAGGATTTCATCATGTCATGAATTTCCACATGAGCTCTCTTGGGTTATCTTGATGTATATTTTCAGTGGAATAGCTGAACTCGTTNAGGGCTTCCCAACCCATGGGTCGCGACCCCTTTTGGGGTCGCCAAGATCATATTTGGGGTAGCGAACCGGCAACGAAATGCCAAGTTATGTTTTTCTTGGCGATTTTAGTGCACAGGTGGGAGAAGCCTGTCAAATTTGAGCCAGTACTTGGGGTCCTGTATGGCACGATCATGATTTTTGGGGTCGCGCGTGAAAAAGGTTGGGAAGCCCTGGTCTAAAGGCTCTTCAGTGCACCCATTTCATCAGTAACTTAATATTTGACTTACTTCAACTAAAGCAATGATATTAGGTTGACTTAATTATTAAACAAGGGCTAAAATTGCAATTGTTGGTGTTGCTAAACAATTTGTAAGAACCAATTTTTAAGAACCAGACTATGAAGATGGCAATAGACAAGCGCTTCACAATAGCTTCATAATCCTTCATGACCTTTCCCAAGCAGCACACAACTAAATGACTAACTGACTTACGGCAGCGTCATTTACCTCAAGTCACGTTGCAGCAACGTTGCATGGACGTCACGTGTTGCTTGGATTGCCTCCTTCATGACCTCTGAAGGGGATGATTTTGCAGCGCGGCCGTGAGATTCCCCTCACGAAGCGCATTAAAGAATTTAGTGTCTCCTTCACGTGGTGGGATTCAAATGCCTCATTCATTCATGCGAACACGTGGTGTTGCCATTAATTTCCATATATTTCCGGGTGAAAGTACGCATCTCTTATAACAGATTTAGGTGCGCGTCTCTTCCAAGTCCTGGAATGAACGAGGATTTCATCATGTCATGAATTTCCACATGAGCTCTCTTGGGTTATCTTGATGTATATTTTCAGTGGAATAGCTGAACTCGTTATTTGTAACAGGATCCACTCCAGCTCACGGGTTTTTGCACGATTAAAGGTTCACCAAAATACCTTTTTCTCAAATATTCTTCGGATAATATGACAAATTGACTAACCCACATTAATTTGAGGCCTGAATCTTTAAGAACGTTTAGAATATATCCCCAGCAATCTGAGATGAATCTATAAATTGCCTACCTCGATTTCTACATCTAAACTGTGGCCACAAGGGTTAAGCCCGTAAGTCTCCCTTGCGAGGGAACGATCTGTTTAGAGCAGGGGTTCTTAACCTGGGGTCCGTGGGGTAGGTCCAGGAGGTCCATGGAGGGTCCTTGGAAAATTAAATATATAATTGAAGGTAGTTCCCGATAAACATCATTTATAATCACAAATCCAGGTGTTTCAAGGTTTCTGATAACCAGGGGTGGAGGTCCATACTCAAAAAAAAAAAAAACTAAGGGGCATATTTCATGACTGTTTGATTCAGATTGTTGATACTTTAGGACTTACAAGTTTCTCACAACCCCAAATTACTGTGCATATTTTTCAGTTAAATCCAAGTCGGTGATGCAACCATCCGAGCATCCGACCATCGAGCGCGTCGATCAAAGCTGGATGAAATTTCACTGGGAAATTTGTTCAGTACACGTTGGGTTTCACAATTGTTGAAGCGATTTCACCCGAGAAAGTTGTTGCACTGCCAACACATCCATTATTGTCGCACTCGCATGAGCGCTGCTCCTGCAGGTCTCGAGAGAGACCTGCAGGAGCAGCGGGACCTGCAGGAGCAGGAATGATGCAATTCCAAGCGTTTGTCCGACAGGGACGATGCAATCAGTGTTGTGAGATTTCAAGTCTCACTCATCTCCCCATTAGCAAAACATAATTAAGGCGCCTAGATTCTAAATTAAATTAAATACCTTCCACACCAGCTGGATCACAGAATGCGGTGTCCAATCCTGCTGTTACTTCGGGAGGCATTCGCAAGATTGTCTAAAACAGGGATGCACAACCTTCCCGGCAAAAGGATCAGATGGTGACTCCTGGGTACCCACCGCGGGCCAGACATCGGGGGAGACGCAGGTCAATCTTCAATGGGATGGCCCATCCAAGGGAATGGAAGTTCCAGTGGAAGGATTTTATCCGGCTGCGGGCCGGATAAAATCCTTCCGTGGACCGGTTCCGGCCCGCGGGCCGGAGATCGTGCATGATCTAAAAGATTTCGATTAAAGCTTTTTTTTTTTTCTCGGGGAACGTGTGATTGAACCTCGGAACACCCGCCTTATAAGGAGACATTACCTCACTGGTAGCTTTGATTCCATAATATTCTTTCTTGGAACATGGATGAATACGTCCAAGTACTACTATTACGGTCTCTTCGAATGAGGCGAAGCGAGATATGAGAGAGTATGAAATGATCATCGGCTGTATGTCTTTCAGGGAAAGAAAAATGCTTTATTTTAAAGCGAAACAGCAACGCGGACAATCCAGGAGGTCCATGGAGGGTCCTTGGAAAATTAAATATATAATTGAAGGTAGTTCCCGATAAACATCATTTATAATCACAAATCCAGGTGTTTCAAGGTTTCTGATAACCAGGGGTGGAGGTCCATACTTGAGGATCTGGGGGGGTCCGTAAGTGCAAAAAGGTTAAGAACCCCTGGTTTAGAGCTCGTTTTCGACACTTTGCTAACGAATTTTCCTACCGAAACTGGATCCAAAGGTTGCTTCAATAACTAAATAACATCTTCAGGCGTAGGAATGGGGAAAAAATGTTAATCCTATTTCCGTCAGTGAAACTATCATTTGTTGCGAGAAGGTCTTGTGATATGCGCCGTCGAATGAAGTTTTTTGGGGGGGAACAAGCTCATCCAGGCTGATGACCAGATGCTCAGTTGAAAGCAACGTACGTGAGTTTCGTGGTGCTTCGCTTTCTTTCGAATTTCAGCGGTCGTGAATACGTTGGGGCCAACAGTTTGCGCTCTGGCGTTTCCTCTGTAGGTCGCGTGAATAGACTTAAGCTTCATCGGCTTCGATGATTCCATGCAGAAAAACGTTGTTGTTCTTGCAAAAGCGTTTCAGCCGGACAGCAGCTACTGTCATTTAGCTATAGCACGTCGATCAATTGAGGCATTTACCTCACAGCAATTGCCTACCTCTTGTGAAGTTTCCCCGTAAGAATACGATGCATTGACGTTTCGGGGATCCTCGTTTCGGCGAAAGGTTGTTCGCAAGCCCAACGTCAGCCCTCTTGAAGAGTCTAAATAACGTTCTGAATATGACCATTACTCTTCGTGACAGGCCGCCCAGAGCAGATGTCACGATAAAATGGTCGTAGCAAGCTGGCGGGGCAAAGGGTACCTTTTGCTCCCCTCTCAACCCCCCCCCCCCCCCACCTTTTTCCTTATTTTCCCTGCTACCTGTAGATGCACATTTCTAATTTCCCCCCCCCCCCCCCCCCCCCCCCCCCCCCACCTTTTTCCTTATTTTCCCTGCTACCTGTAGATGCACATTTCTAGCCTTAGTATATTGAGTTCTGGCACACAGGCCATTATATGTGAAGTGCTCATAACTGCAGGAAATTGGTTGAATTTCCGACTTAATCGTAAAGAAGTCACAGCTATCGAGAAGCTGGTGATTGCGAATTTAATATGTCTTGGTCAAAAGGTCCCGAGATTTTGGAAGGGAACACATTTTTTAAATTGTGAACCCATCCATAACCTAGAACTACTCAAGCCAGAAAACTGGTTAATTGCTCATTTTAAAACTTTAAATGAGACAATTACAACTTTATCAGGTTTTCGGCGTCTCGATCTTCAAAAGTGTAACATTTCAACCTCAAAAAATAAGCTATTGGAGCACTTCTAATGAATCCAGACTTTAGGTTCCTTTCTTCCTAGACTAGAGACGTCTAACAACTCCTCTCACCTGTTAAAAAAAAAATTCCCATGCTCTCTCTCTCTCTCTTTCGCATTTTGCCAACTTTGGAAAATTTGGACCTTTAATAACTGATTTGCTGTCCCATATGTGATTATTTCAGATGATGGTAGATCATTTTAAATTCATCAAAGACAAACTGGTTTATTCTATTACTCTGAAAAATTGAGTTGCAAGAATTTGTTTGACATTGGTTATCAAAAGCAAAATTCACACGAAGTGTTTAAATGAAAAAAGACACTGCGCATCTTAACTAAGTAATTAACAGTTACTGCAAAACTGGATGCTGAGTTAGCCCCCTGGAAGTGCCCCCTCCCCTCCCGGTCCTTCAGTGAAAAAAAAAATATAAATAATATTTTTCTTACAAGAAACGTAGGTCCTTCTTGGTCTAAATTTCCGATTGCTGTATTTCTTTCTTCCTTTTTTTTCCCGCTTGATTTGTTTAGAAGACAGTGTTTTTGTCCCAGGGACCATGTTCCCCTTTCCTCCCCCTCCAAAAAAAAACTAAGGGGCATATTTCATGACTGATTGAGATTGTTGATACTTTAGGACTTACAAGTTTCTCATAACCCCAAATTACTGTGCATATTTTTCAGTTATATCCAAGTCGGTGATGCAACCAACTTCCTGAAATTTGAATAATTTTATTTGGAATGAGCCAATCTTTCGTGAACGATTGCTGCCCACTTTAAGGAAAGTCCCCACACCCACGCTGATATGCATCAGTTTCGCAACTCTCGAAAGCCATTTGGCCGCGTCGAGCCAAATGTGCAAGAAAGAAACATAATCGAGAGCGTCGATCAAAGCTGGATGAAATTTCACTGGGAAATTTGTTCAGTACACGTTGGGTTTCACAATTGTTGAAGCGATTTCACCCGAGAAAGTCGTTGCACTGCCAACACATTCATCATTGTCGCACTCGCGTGAGCGCTGCTCCTGCAGGTCTCGAGAGAGAATGATGCAATTCCAAGCGTTTGTCCGACAGGGACGATGCAATCAGTGTTGTGAGATTTCATGTCTCACTCATCTCCGCATTAGCAAAACATAATTAAGGCGCCTAGATTCTAAATTAAATTAAATACCTTCCACACCAGCTGAATCACAGAATGCGGTGTCCAATCCTGCTGTTACTTTCGGGAGGCATTCGCAAGATTGTCTAAAACAGGGATGCACAACCTTCCCCGCAAAAGGATCAGATGGTGACTCCTGGGTACCCACCGCGGGCCAGACATCGGGGGAGACGCAGGTCAATCTTCAATGGGATGGCCCATCCAAGGGAATGGAAGTGCCAGTGGAAGGATTTTATCCGGCTGCGGGCCGGAGATCGTGCATGATCTAAAAGATTTCGATTAAAGCTTTTTTTTTTTTCTCGGGGAACGTGTGATTCGGAACACCTCGGAACACCCGCCTTATAAGGAGACATTACCTCACTGGTAGCTTTGATTCCACAATATTCTTTCTTGGAACATGAATGAATGTACTACTATTACGGTCTCTTCGAATGAGGCGAAGCGAGATATGAGAGAGTATGAAATGATCATCGGCTGTATGTCTTTCAGGGAAAGAAAAATGCTTTATTTTAAAGCGAAACAGCAACGCGGACAGCGCCGTCGAGTGGTTATGATGAGACTTGAACGGTTTTTACCAAAGCTTACGAGTCCCATATTGGTCCAATATTATAGGTGCAATCTTGGGTACATATCGTCCACTCGTAGGAGAAATTGAACAATCCCCATATTGCAGCACCAATGATTGGTAAACATTTGGCATTAATCATACCCCGTAAATAATGCCCCACAAAATAGTGTCTACACGAAGTTCCCGTTAAGATAATGTTTTGAGCGACGGAGGACGGAGGGATGAATCAAAGTTGAGCAGGACGTGCCGTTTTCTCCTCAAAAATTAGTATCTGCAGCCCCTCTATTCCTATAGGGCATAATAATGGAGTTTCCAGACTATTCCTTCTCAATAGATTCTGTGACACTGTTCAGCAGATTCGATCCAGAGCATCAGTGATTGGTTCAGGGAAGCGCTCCACCGCTTCAATCGTGGCTCAAATTCGCCCAAGGTGACGTGTCGCAAAACCCACCTTGAAACAGGCTTACGTCATAGACGTCGTCTACTTTGAAGGATCACGCGATGTAGGAGCATGATGGCGACTCACGATCGGCAAGCGTGGGCAGATTCTGCCCTTTTTGATGGGTCCACACGACTTCAGGGATTTTCTGATTTCATTAATATCCCTATCGACCAGGTACGTCTTTTGTGATTTCGCCGTAGGTATCTACTTGGTGCAAAAAAAGACTCTTAACCTATGGTATGTAGGCCTACCTCTCTCAAGACCTGCATGTCCTTGACTATTGACTGCATCACCCCCATTTATTCCTAGGCTCGCTTTGGGACGATTTCGATCAATAGGCACCTCCACGCATAAACCTAAACCTTGGCTTCAAGTTGAGATCATAAGCCTGGTGTAATGAATGTCTTGACAGTTCCCTGAATGGCTTCCTTATTTGGGTTGATGAGGCCATACGTTAACGTTAGCCATTACAGGCTAGCATACGTTAGGAATGTTGGGATTAGGCAAGGCTTTGGCCTATTGAGCCTTGTGTATTGTCGAATGAGACTCAGTAGGCTTCCATAAAATGAATGGAAATAAAACATGAAACTCCAAAGGTTAGGGGTTGGGAAGGTCAAAGGATGTGAGAAACCAGGTTAAATGTTACTGTTCATTTGGGAAGAAGGATTCAAAGAGGCATCATATGAATTTTTTATCATGAACTTTCAGCCAAAGATAGATAGTTGAAATCTAACTGGTAATAACCTTTCAATCTGATGGGAAAATTATGCCAGGCAAAAATGGTGGTCAAATCTTTCAAATCAGGGTGAGACTGAATACTGCACTTGAGGATATTGGTATTGTTACTCTATTGCCATGAAAAACATGTCCATGGGTTTTAATAAGCCAGACAAATCTATTTCCTTGTCTTTCATTGCAATAATGTTGTCACACTGGTTTTTCCCAAAAGTTAAAAGGAAAAATTCATCATACTCTTGTAACATGAGCTTCAGGCGAGGATGAGGACAAGAACAATAAAAAATACCATTCATCAAAGTGATGAATTATTTGTAGGTAATGCCTTCAAATATCTTTGGAAAATAGTAAAGGAGGCTATTAAGTGAATGCCTAGGGGTTGGAGTAGTAGAGGATAATATTATGCTGGAGTTCAAAACGCTTCTGCATACCTGTAATGCTTAGGTCAGAGTTCCACCCATGACAGTTTCTGTAACCCAGGTTTGTTTGTCCAAAGTGCAGTGGTGCAACTAAGGGGGGTTCAGGGGCTTATAACTCCCCCACAGGAAAGAAAATCCTTACCCTCACCCTTCCCAAGGTTGCATATGATGGATAGTTAACGTCCCCACTTGTGTAGCAGCTGATGTATTTATGCAACCAATAAAATTTCTGTGGAGTATTCCCCCCCTCATAGCTCCAAGAATCTTTCTTTTTTTCTGATTCTGGCAGGCAGGTCAACCCCCTCTGACTAAAATCTGAAAATCTGATTGTGCCACCATAGATGTTAGTATAGTGGGTGCCATTTAATTTCAAATTATGGATTTGAAGCAATGCTTAACAGGTGACAAGTGCTGAAAAGTTCTCCCCTGAGAGTTCTCTGAGAATAAATTCCTTTGACTGTCGGGTTTCCTGATATTTTCCAAGTTACTCAAATGACTCTTTCTTTGATCTATAGAATCCAAGATACCCTTTTCTCGGAATGCAATGTCTTAGGTCTATTTCAAATGCAGTGAAGCCTAAGACAACCACTTCCAGTTGAAAGTGATAGTCTTCACTGGTGATGATGCAGGTTTTGTTTTCAAAGGTATTTATTTATAGCATAAGACATAGCCACCATCTGCTCTGCTCTAATTTTTATCTCTAATAATTTTTGTCATAAATATGAGCACAAGCACAAACTAGGTACACACTGGATGCAGCACTTAATTATACATGTGTTGCAAGGACATAACACCTACTGAGACCTCCTACATTATGTAGTGTCTCTATTTATAGCAAATTTTAGCCCATCCCTCACCTTCCAAGTATGGAACACAGGACATCAGCTCCCCAATTCCTTCTGAGGAGAAAAGACAGCCACAAGTTTAAATTGATTGCATCCCTGCTTAATCAACAGGAAGATTATGCCTTAAAGGTAAGCCAGTGAATCAGTTGAAAGCTTGATGGCATTTGATGTGGTTGGCTTAGCAAATTTTTGTAACTTCTGGTACCAAAATTGAGTGGCCTTGGTCACACTCTACAAATGCTTGGCTCATGAAGCTTACAAATGTGTTGCTCATTTGGAGGATGCATTCCATTGCAATTTATAATGGCTTTAGAGGAGCAGTCAGCTTCTGAATTTGGTCATCATGATAGGTCTCACTCCAGTGTCTTATTAACTGCCATTGGTTCTGTTCTTATGAGTTCTTTGCTAAGGTGTTGTACATTATATACTGCTACATTCAGCTTGTGGAAAATATTATTATCTGATGGTTAATTGAAGTTCAGGGAAAGCTTTTGACTTCTGGAAAAGGACTGATATTGTCCCAACCCTTTACTTCAATCATTCAGTAGACCCCCGTAAGAGAATAACACTTTTATATGTTCACATATATATGATGCTAACTATTTTTTTTTTAACTTTTATTGTTGCAGATTATGTTTTTACAGTTAAGAAAGGGAAGTAATTGGGTTACCTTTTCTTTTGCTTTTCTATTAATTTGATCACGTCACCTCACTATGTTAGAGAGACATCATATTGTGGCACCTATGGAACTTGAACCTAATGTGAAGAATGCTTGAGTGACCATTTCTGTGCATTTTCAGAAAGCTGCACCTTCCAGGGAAGCTATCTATGCAAATCATTAGAAGTTCCAGGAAGCAGGTTCTGTCGCTGATGTGAAATTTAAAATGCAAACACATGTGGTGTTGAACACCCACATGGAAAGATCATATATGGTAGTTATATGCAATTATCTATGCTTTATAGTTTCATATATTTATCATGTATTGAAATATGCATGCACATATATGCAGGCACTTATGGTTGGAGCATATGATCCATGTGAGGATTATTCATATATTAAGCATACCAGGGCAGCATATATGTTCTGTATAAAAGAATTATACAATTTGAGGGATGGACTCCTGCATATATGATACACCTAGTTTAAGTATATGGTTTTTATGAATAACTTTAATATATTATGAATACACACTTTAAATGAATGCTTTCATTTAAAGAATATGTTTTTCTGGAAATGTATATGCATTTGGGATATATGATTTATATAGTATGGCCATATGGTATGAAAAACAATCACTTTGTGGCCTTTTCATATATAATTTACAAGTACTTCATGCTTCATGCTGGAAAGGTTTTGCTGCTCTTTTTAATGGTGGTTATAATCCTGCATAATGGCTTGCGTGCAATTCCTTATAGAGTAAGCCATACATTACTTATTTACTTATACCATGTTTTGAAAGGCTGTATATGATCTTAAGGCTGTATATGATCAAGGCTGTATATGATCTTATATGGCCTTGCCATATAAGATCATATACTCACTGTTTCAATCTGATCAATATGACCAGATATATATTTCCATACATGTTCATATAATATCATATATGATTTTCTATATGGGCACATAGCCAAATTGCAGATAATGGTCTAACAAAGTTCTTCCAAATGTGTCTGTTGTTCCTCTGGAGTGTTTCTGGCTCAGATGCACCACATTTCAAAGTTTACTTCCTAGGTCAAAATGACTAATTTCTAGCATGACTGTTATTTCAAACAAAAGTCTTGCCCTCTTACTGGGATGCACTGTATATTTCCCTCAACTAGTATTTTGTATCAAAGGATACAAGAATGATTTCTCTTTCAAGACAAGTACATGAGAACCCAGATGAGACCTCAGAGTGAGACAGGAAATAACCTGAGTGACATTGGAAGGGAGAAAAAACAAGGAGAGAGTGCAACATGATTGAGAGCCTCATTTCTCTGATGTTTCCTTCTGCAATGCAGGATAAGATGGAAGTGAAGGTCTTTTGGGTCAGAACTTTTTGGAGCAAATTTCTACATTGAACAAAAGAGAGAGAAAAAATTAATGAACTGTGGGAGTCAGTATATGTAGGAAATTATAATTAAAAAAACACTCTTAAGGGGATAATATGGATAGAGAGAGAAAGGAAAAAGGGCAGCTCATGTTTCTCCTTTTTTTTTTCTTTTCTTTTGTGGTGGGAAGAGTTTCCCTATCCTACACCTGGGAGATGCTTACATTATTTTATGTTGGTAACAGGGAATGGGATTTTATCAAAGCATGTAATCAAAACTGATTTTATTTGCAGTTAGAAAAGGTCAGCCAGTTAACCCTAGGGCCCCTTTCTTGAATGTTATTATTTCAACGATATATCAGGGTAGTAGTATTCTTTATACTTAATTTCAGACTATTCTGTACAGACCACAAGTTGATGGATTGATTGCAGTGCTTGATGGCTTAAAGGATTTCTTTCCAGTTTATCATGGTGAGTTGCACTCTGGTTCAACAGCAAGAGCATGAATCTTACATCTCAACAGGCATTACCAAAATGATTGAACATAAAAGAGTGAAATGGTAAATGCTGGGGTAGGCCAGTGCCAATAATGCAAAGATGACTAATTTGGAAGTCACTGTCTTGATCAGCACATTAACACTTACTTGCCTGTTAGGTAGGTTAGGTTTTAACCAAGTATGACCTCAAGGTGAATGGAACAAGCCCAGATAAGACTTGCAGTTACTAAATACTAAGATACAACAGTAGACTCAGCTGAAAATGCACATTCAAAGTGCAACAGAAAAATAGCCTTCAATGTTAGTATTATGCATAAAATCATAGATTATCTGCCTAAATGGGGTTTGCAGAATTTTTATTTTGTATTGTTGCATGCTTACTTAAACTACTGCTTGGTATTTTGGGGGCTAGCAGTGAAAACCCTTACCCATGAAATTCAAACAGCAACGAACAAAACCATGAGATTTGTGAATCATCTTCGCTTCTGGAAAAGTACTTGTTCTGTCACGATAGGCCGATCCCTTGATACCAGTGGCGGATACGGGGGGGGGCGACCGCCCCCCCCCCCCCCTATGGCCAGGTTAGTATTTGATTTATTTATTCAAAATAGTATCTGCATTAAATTTTATCGGAGCCATTGAAATAGACACTCAAGTTCTTACCCCAGACGAAAAATAAAAAAGGCGAAAGGACGAGGAATGGTGGTAGGCGGGGGGGGGGGGGGGGGGGGGNGGGGGGGGGGGGGGGGGGGGGGGGGGGGGGGGGGGGGGGGGGGGGGGGGGGGGGGTAGGAACTTGGGAACCGCTCCCCCCTATGAAAAATTTCTGTATCCGCCCCTGGCTTGATACCACTATCGATGGTTGGAGATATCGATAGGTTTTTTCGGTCATCGCGGTGCTTCGGCAAAATTTTTGGAGGGGAAAATTCCCATTGGAATGAGAAGAGTACAGTACAATACAGTCCGTCCGGGCGGGGAATGGAAGAGGCCGTGTGACCCGCATGGGCTTGCAATTTCGTATCACGATAAAATCCTGGAAATGCTGAGATCTATGTGAAAGACGGAAAGGGGAAAAAAAAAAACCGTTGGAATTGGAGACAGGAAGTGGGAAAGGAGAGGGAGGGAAGACCGGGACTATTTTTTTCGCTTCAGTTTCTGTCTCCAGCTCGATCTCATCAGATGCATGCTGGAAAATGGACAGTTCTTTTACTCCCTTGATTTCGAAACGTACATTGGTTAATTCCCCTCTCTATATTTCCTGTCTTTCTCTTCAGTATGTGAGTCTAAGGATGGATTTTTGAACAGAGAACTATCCGATAATGCAGCTTTATTTACCGGATTTACAATGCATTTTCTCTGAAATAAAGCAGCATTATCGGATAATGCTCTGTTCAAAAATCCACCCTAAGTTTTTTATAATTGACATGCCCTGGAGCATTTTACCTCTTTACTTAAGGTGAACTCAGAGTGAATTTTTAAGAGGACTTCGCTTGAATCTATGGTTGTACCGATGTATCGGAACCGCTAGTATGGCACCATCGGCCTTCGGCAGGCTTGCAATCTACCGATGCTGATGTCCAAAGAACCGTGTAAAAAGAAGAGTGAGGGAAAAAACTAGGTGAACGGGTCTTGTCAACTGGTTCTCAACGGCAATAGGAAAAAATTAGGGCTGTCCCGATGCATCCATCGATGAATAGATGTCATTTTCGATAGTTGGAGGCATAGTAGACTTCCTTACTCGTCGCGAAGGTCACTCCGCACTCCCCGACCACAGGCGTGAGATTATACCTGTATAAGACAGATAAAAGTGGGACCCCGATCAAGGCAAGAAACGATGGAAGTTAAGCCTCCGCCCGATTGTGGCTAGACAAGCGTGAATCCTCCGGCACCCCCCACCCCGAGTGGCGTCTATATACGACCTCCCCTCCCCTCCCCTCCCCTCCCCTCCCTGGTATACAATATCTAACAGCAAGCAACTGTGTATTAACATTAGACCTTCTGGTAGACCCAAAGTCCTATAGGCCTATTGATCATCTTATAGGTCTTGTGGTCCTGTGCCAATTAATAGACCTACTCATGTTGCAGGTCAATTTTATGGCATGCCAGGCTTTGGCATTGGGCCTCTCCTTCATTTACCGTGAATTCTTCAACCCAGAGAAGGTGACAACAACCAAGCGGCATGTCCTGGCATTGTTAGCAGGGCTTGGCATCTCATACATTTGCTTTGGCAAGTGAGTTTCTACATGCCCTATGGTGGTTAATTGTCTGCTTGGTTAGTGTGGGTCATGGCTTGTAAAAGAAAGGGTTACAGCAGCTTTGACTTGAGCATACAAGTATCCATAGACTCAGACATAAACAAGGGCATAGCCAGGAATTTCTTTCAGAAGGAAAGGCAGAATGGAGTGGGGGGCTGCTGTGAATACATGAGATTCTGGGTGCAGAGAGAAAAGTATGCCCTTGTTTGCATTTTTATATCAGTCATGGCTACAGTCATGTGTGTTCCATGATTCATGCAATCCTACATGTTGTCTCCCCCCAAAAATATAATTTTCAGAAATTTGAATTCATTTTGTATAGCCACAGAAGCACCTACAAGATTGCAAAAAAAAAAAATTGAAATCCCTGTCTATTTTTAGTCTCTCTTCAAAAGAAGGAAGCCAGTCTGCTTGATTGCTTTCACGCCAACTTGTATATCAAGCCAAATGTGATGATGGGTGTTGTCTACAAAGCAATATTGAAGCATATTTTCTGGATGAAAACATTTCAACAGTGGTGCTTTTTTTTTCTGCAACTGGAATTTATAGAATTGGGTGATTGTTTTTGCTTTTCTGGAATATGGGAGCCTTTATACTTTTTTGTGGAAGATAACTTTTACCTTTCCAATTTCATTCCAACTTTTATCTGACTTGCAAAGGAGGCCTGTCACTTTCTCCTATTCCCAGCAATGCCAATGGTTTATCTCTTGGGAATGGTGCAAGAAGGGATATCTTAGGCTGTTGCTCAGATATAGACTCAGATCAGCTTTATTCAATGCAATTGTGATGCCTAAAGTCCATTAAATGCTTCAAATCCTGATGCAGCCAGTTCCAGAAAGGAATTGAGGTAAGCCTGTAAGATATGTAAAGGCAGTAATGGTAACTTCAATGGTATGGCATGAAAAAAAGAAAACCTGGGGGCAATTATATATGGATTGCAAGAACAACTAATTAATTTTTTGGGTGAGCAAGATATTATAAGCTATATCTGAGTGGTCTCTGATATAATCTCTTATCTAAGGTGATTCAGGAAAATTCACATGAATCAGTTGTGACGAGGAAAGATTATATATCAATGTCTGTGGAGTACATGGAAAATTTTCACTATCCAAGGGGAGAAGGAGTGATTGCACCTACTATCCAGGCTTTCAAATGAGATTATTTAATTGTATTTTGATGGAAGTACTATCAGGTTATCAGAGGAGTTTAAAAAAAAAATCACAATATCTTTGGAATTTTTCTTGTTGTGCTATACTGAACTCTTTTGAGAAGATAGATTCATTTCTGTATTGAAGGAATTGAGGCTAATGAAGAGTAATTCCAATGGGGTACTGGTAATGCAGAAACAACAAAGCTCTAAAATCGCAGGTTTTTTCTCATTTGCTAGAAATAACAGAAATGGCACCAATCATTTTGAGGTTGATGTTTCACTTATAGTGAAAACATGAAAAAGGTGGATGTCTTCAATTGCACATAGATACCATTACATACTAATGTATTGCACAGAAAAAAAAGAATGAAGGTTTTATCAATACCTGTGAGATGTGAACTTATTGGTTCAAAGAAATCCAGAATGATATATTCCTGAAAATTTACTTTAGGCAGTGAAGTTCTTATGGTTTAAGCAATTAATGGAACATCTGCAAAAATAAATTGTGAAGACCCTATCAGAGAAAATTCACTAATGATGAGAGGTCTGTTGTGTAGCCCTGAGGCTGTTAGTATTTATGGATATTGGCCTAAAGAATCATCAAAGCAAAACTTGCACCAATTTCTGTAAATTATGGAATATTTGAAATAAGAAATAATTGCAGTCATGACTTTTATGACCAAATTTGTCCCATCCCTAAAATTGGTTAGGCCTAATGTTCTCACTCCTTGGCATAGACAAGAAAAGTGAAGAGAAAAGATGCCAAAATAAGAAATAAATATCCAGAGCTGGGGATTCTCCCACCTGGTAAAAGCAGGCTTCAAGCTGTCAAGGTTGCTTCCAGGTGGGAAGCATCAATATCCTTACTTGCACATGAAACAAGATGGTCAACATGTGCACAAAGTGAGTCATGTAAATTTAGCCTTTGAAGCTAGTGTTCCTTGACTCAAATAACCCTAGACCAATGTTAGAGATCTGCAGGCTAAAGGCCTGATGAGGTGAAGACAGAGCTTGCTCTCCCTCTCCCCTCCCTCAGCCCTCCTTCCCTCTTTCTCTTCCTTCCTTTCATCTTTCATCCCTCCATGTTTTGCCTTTTAACTGGCACTTGTATAAATAACTAAAATAAATTTTGATGATAGTTTTGAACAGAGGATTCTAAACTATCAAGTTCTGTCATTTCTTAGATATTTAGATACCATCAGATCTTTACAGCTTTAATATGGTCTTATCATTTAAATGTGTTACATGTTTACATTTAAATGTTGTGATATTTAGAAATTTAAATGCACCCCTGATGAACTTGCCTTACATTTGGAGAATTCTTAAACTGCACAAAAAGTGTCACCTTGTAAGTAGGTGTTGAAAGGTTAGAGAAAATATGAGTATGCATTGGAAGTACAACCTGTAATGAAGCAGCAATTGGAACTGGTTTGTTTAACTGTTCATAGCATCGTATTCCCAATATGGAACACACCAGAATAATTTTGATATAATTTGGCTGAAGACTTACTGTGTGGCGAATGGGGAGTTTCTGAAACATCAAAGATGTTCTTGATTTTGAAGAACATAAATACTTTTTAAATGTATATTTGTTTCCAACTGGGAGCTTATTGAAAATGCAGGGTCAGTACCATAGCTGAGTAAAAGATGTTTTGTGTTATCAAACTTCTTGATTTTTCATTTATTATATTTCATGTCTAGAAAAGCTTTGTCATGCATATGTTGTCTCATATCTTTATCTCACATCTTTGTCTCTCATCTTTGTCTCTCACAAATTCTCCTTATTGCAGTTTTTCTCTCTTTTTTTTGCAAATTTTGACAGTTTGATGCAAAATATCTCATATTCATACTTTTAAGAAATCATGCGAATTTGAATGTTTTTCTCCAATTAAATGTGTATAATGCACATTGTAATGCAATAGGTATTATTAGTTTTCAATTACCTCTCACTTTTATACAAGATTTCTAGGCTTGAGCAGCTCAACCTGGAAGTCAAGCTGACAGTTGAAGGTTTAAATAAAATATACTGATGTTTCCATAACTTGGCTGACCATCACTACATCATTGTTGTAGAGTCACATTCACTGTAAAAATCACTAGAAGGGGAACTTTGACTTAAATATCTTATTTGATGAGATAATGGTCTACACTGATAGGAACCTGCTTTGCCTGTTTCTCTCTCAATGTCTCCCAATCCAGCCCTTTGCCATAGGGCTGCACTGGTGGCACTTGCTTGAGAGGGTGGTAGACTCCTGTTGTAGATGCTGTTTACATTTGCTAATATCACAGCTTGAAGTAATCTTAATTTAATTTTTGCCAACCACCTGTAACTGAACATGGAAAAGTACTCATCTTATAGAAGAATATCTGTTTATAAGAAAGTAAAAGGGCTTGCTATACAATAACATTTGGGTATGATTTAAGTACAAAATGAAACAGTGCTGTCAACTCCTTCCCTAATCCTCCCTGAGCCAGTATGTTTGAATGGAGATTTTCTGTAGTCCTTTGCCTATTTGCCCTAACAATAGTTTAGTATCACTAACAGTTACTTTGGGAGTTATGGTTCATTTAGCATTTGACATCCAGAGCTTGATACTCAGTTGCTTTGGCTCTCCATTTCTCTTTTTCATACAATACAATATAGGCCTTAGCTGTCATGGTGAAGCAACTACTGACTTGTCCGAGTCATGCCCCCAGTGAAGAATACATTTGTGACACTGCTTTCAAGATGCATGCTTTGAATGAATTGATTTGTTAACAATAATATTCAGTCAGTAATCCTTAAAAAAAAGTTGCGTAGATTCTGCATGCAATCTCTCCTGTACTGTTTTTAAAATATGGGATGGCTTAGTGAGAGAAAATGTCATGCACTGCTATTTACAATTTTATAATGTGGACTTAGATATTTATATATGAGTTCAGGATGGATCATGGAGTAGTCTTTATTATCCATCCTGATAGGCACTGATAATGTCTTGAATTTTTTGAGTTTGATGTCTCAGAATAGGGGGGAAAGCATTTGGCTACCTTAGTTATTATCAGAATTGCAATTATGCATCACTTCATAGGTTCATTCTAAATAGTTTGTGAAGGGTTTTGTAGGGCCTTAGAGGTTTGTTGAATGCTTTAATTTAGGACTGTACCAATGCATCCTTAATTGGGAAAGGTTGCTGATATTGCATCATCCTCACATTTTGCTTTCAGAAATACTGTTAGGTCTTGGCAGGTGTTCACACTGATGATGCCTATGCTCCCCCCTTCCTCCTATGAAATAAGAAAAAAGAGAGAGAGAGAGAGTGAGAGAGTGTGTGTGTGCGTGCATGTGCGTGTGTGCATGTTTCTCTCTTCTCCTTTTTTTTTTAATGTTATCCTCTATGCTGAACTTCCTTTTGGATCCCAGGAAGGTCTTCAGTCTTACTGAGGTGGGCTTTCTCCCTAATAAAGCCCCTTAATTCTATGCCAATGCAACTCTGAATGCTCCTTCATTAAGGTGGAATAAATTGAAGCTTGAACGTTCTGATGCATCAGCCAACTTGAACGCTGCAGAATATTTTAAGCCTTTTGTGCAGGGTGTCTACTATAGTGGACAGCAAAATTTTTGGTGATGATGGATTTTTGGTCATGGTACACATACCTTGAAACTTTTGGTGCATGCACTCAACTCAAGGGCACATAATCTGTTCAGTGTTGCTTTCTAGTGATTAAACATTGGACTTCTACAGCAGAGTACCTCCATAAATGTTAAACCAAAAAAGGCATATTTTTGTTTTGCTTTAAAAATGTATGCGCAAAAGGGTTAAAGCCATTTTGAAAGAACAAGTTGAAGAGAGGATGCTTTTTGAAGATGGAGGATGCAAATTCTCTGAACAAAAGCTTATTGAACACTTGAATGCAGGTTGGAGCACAGGTAGGAATATGCCATGGACAAAAGCTTGCTCTGGCCATACCCTGCACAATTAATCTGCTGTGAGAGATGCCAATGGTGGTCTCACCAAATACTGGTGGGGACTTGAATGGGCATTAAAATAAATTTTTTGATGATACTGGATACCTTAACCTCATTAGTCCTGGTGTCCAGAATTCTGGACATTTTGATTTTTCTATATTTTATTCAATATACATTCATTGGAGTGAAAATGAAAAATCCAGTTTTCAATAAATATTAACATGTGGAGGAAAGCAGATAGACCAAAATCTGACCTACAGTGCCCATTCCTCTTTCATTCAACCTCAATGTCCATGCGTAAGAGTAGGTCATCAATGTTGAGGTCCAATGAAAATGGTCATATAAAAAGATATTTCAGTATGATAACCCATTTATACCAATTTATGCTTGGAAGGTTATACCATGGTGTTTTAAATATATTTCTCATTTTGAAAGGAACATGATGGAGGACCAATAATTTTTTTTTTACAGGTTTATCATCCACTTGATTTTGCATCCTTCCATTGCATACTTCATCATCAGGTTCTTTCCTTCAAAATTTTTCCATGTGTAAGTTCTTTCATTGGTTTTTAGATATGTTCCTGAACTTAATGGCTCAAAATTATCTGCATTCCATTGCTTCTCTTTTAGGGCATGTTTCACCATATGCATGGCCTACTTATCTGTCATCCACGTTCAGAGAGCTATGTTCAACTATGGGGACTATGCTCTTGACATCACAGGTGAGATGCAGAAACTCTTTGCTTTATTATCCCTTGAATGTATTCGTGCTGGACTTGCCTTCCAGAATGTTTATCATTGCAACCTAGCCAGGGCAGCCTGTGATATATGCATATTTTAAAACTCCAAAGGACTTTCATATCAAGAATATGAAGGCCAAATCTGTAGCAACCAGGAGGATCTTGGGTTTTTATTTATTTAGAAAATTCATATTATAGAATCAAGTGATGAGTCAAATCCATGTTACCTATCTGTGGGCTCTCCCACTCTATCCTGGAGTTTCAGTCCTGACCTAAGTTTCCAGATGTAGCTGCTGGTTTTTACATCAACTGGTCTACTGAATGCCTCTCTTTTCCTTTTGTTGGATGTTGAAACATTCCAAGAGATGCTGAATATCACACTTAGGCACTCAGAGAAGCAAGACATGCAAAATAAGCTGTATTCACTCTGAAACATACAAAAAGCAAATTGATTCTCATTCACAATTTGTTTGCTCCCTTTATGCCTTCTTGTTCAGTTGCTATTTGAACAGTGATATTGGTATTTTCTGACTTACTAGTTTTTGTTTTTTTTCCTAGGACCTTTGATGATCTTGACCCAAAAGGTCACCAGCCTGGCCTTCAGCCTTCATGATGGAACTGTGAAGGATCCAAACTCTTTACAAGAATTACAAAAGAGGCATTGTGTCAAGTAAGAATGAGTTGGTGACTTGTCTCATTCAAATAACTCAATTAAATACAGCCTGCAGTTTCTGACTTTCATATTCCAGGAGGATTCCATCCATTTTGGAGTACTTCAGTTACTGCTTTAATTTCCAAGGGATATTGGCTGGCCCCTTCGTCTTCTACAATGACTATGCTGAGTTTGTCACTGGGCAAAATTTGAAAGGAGGAAAACACCAGAAGAGTGTAAGGGTTTCTTGCATGCATTCTAAAAGTGTTTGGGAAGGCTGACATGCTCCTTCCAGTACTTTTTATTCATTTATTATGGTTGTTCCAAGATACTATGTTTAACACCCAGTCTCTGAGTCAAGGAGACCAAAACGAGCTATTTTGGTGGGTGCTACAAGAACCAAGTCATTCTGGTATTAGTTGTACACAAAGGGGAGAAGTTTTTTCAGAAAGCCCATCTCCAACCTCCAAAAAATACATTTTTTCCTTCAATGAAGTGAACCCTTCATCACAAGCTCCATCAGAAGAGGGGTATCCCCGAGAGTTGGCCACACCACTGCGCCAAGCATAACACTGGGTTTTTCCCTCCTATTATCAAGCAGGCACTAATAGGAACAACTCTCAAAGCCTTTTCTTTATTCTTTCTTCATTGCCTGTTGTTTCACTCAACCTATTTTGCTTCTGCCTCATACAGGTGCTTAACCATGTCACAATATCTTTGCTGGTGTTATGAGTGGATTCACATCCTCTTGTGTAAACCCCCCCATCCCTCCCCTTTTGCACAACAGCTTCACTTCCTCTGGTTTTCCATTGTGATCACAACCAGACTTGCTATATCTAATGCATAATAACACTTTGCCACCTTTTATAGGCATGTAACCCTTGTAGCATATAACATTGAATCAACGTTGTATGATGACGACATTGATGCAACCCCTGACAGAGGTCCAGCCACTTCAGTTTTTCCATGTTTTTTTTGTGGCAGACCTCACCCTTCTCTCCATATCTTCGTCTACAATAGGAGATGGCTAAAACTGAAGGTACTGGAGGAAGCCCCACATCCCCAGCTTCCTCCACTTATGCATGGAATAGGGGTTGTAGTAATGCCGGAATGGGTTAGTCTCTACCCCACCCCTGTAACTGATCTCATTGACTCAGAAACTGGGTGTTAAAAGTAAAAGTGTAAGTATACCTTGAGGAATCTCTTTCTAACACCTGAACAAGGATGAGACTTTTTGTTCAAAAGGAAATGATCAGTAATGCGTTATTCTTATTTCTGATGATATCTTTTCAACAGAGCTTTGGAGGAGGGGGAGGGCCATCTTCACTAGTAGCAGTTACAAACAAAGTGTGTCTCAGTATTTTCTTTGCTCTTGGTGTTATTTTGATTGCTCCCTGGTTTCCTGTTGGCTTCTTGAAAGGTGAGACATTTGGTATTGGCTAATGGAAATCAAACATTGGGATAATATATGTTTTATATAGGGATATTTTCTTTCTTTTTGCACAGAGGAGGCCTTTTTTGAGATGAATATTCTTAGAAAGGTGACATATGTGGTTCTGATAACAAGCATAGCACGCTGGAAGTATTACACAGCATGGATTCTTGCTGATGCCATCTGCAATGCCTCTGGCCTTGGCTTCAATGGTTATACCCCTCAGGGACTTGAGAAATGGGATCTTATCTCCAATGTGGACATAATCCCAGTTGAAGTTAGTCTCCACTCTTCCATTTCGACTTCTGTTTGCTATTGTCCATATCCTATGGGCTGTTTTGTTAGCAGAAGGCTTATTGTCAATGGCAGGAGTCCTACAGATTGAATTTTTTGCTGACTATGTTATTATTATTGACCCATTGACTATAACTGTGTTAAAAGTAAAATTTTTCCATATTAGGCTAAGATGCTAGTTTCTCCTTGGAAAAATCACATTTTTCTTAAGGTAAATGTAAGAGCTGGAGTCATGAGTCCTTCACTTGATTTGAAATTGACAACCAGCAAGAGACTTATCAATATATTATGGTGAAATTTAGGATACTGAGCTTGAGGAAGAAAATAATATGCCTTTGCTTTGCATTTTTTGAATGGAATTACCATACTCAAGAGAAGAAAGATATTATGTTATGAGTGAAAGGAGGATTTGTATAACACAGGAATGGTCATATATTCCTTGGTCATTGCCTCTCTTGCTAGAATCCTATACTGATCCCTGGTAATTAGCGAGTGGAATATTCTGTCCTAGAACACCCTAGACACACGAAACTTTCAGGAAATTAATTTTTTAATGATTCCCATGTGAAATGAAAAATCACAAACCTAGATGATCCAGAGCAAGTTTTATAAAGCATTAAACAATATGTATTTTTTTGCACCACCCAGTATATCCACAAGCCTTTCATCATCCTATGACATCCACCATACTGCAGACCTGGTTTAAAAGTATTTTAGTAGCTTTCCTGACAATTGCCAGCCAACTGCCAATTGCCATGCCCCATTTGAATGCAGTAAGCTCCTTTTGTGTTCCTATCATGCTGATAACTGATTTTCCAGACCATAGATAGGTGATATTTACCTGCTGCTAGGCAGTTACATGGCTATTGAGATCCATGGCAGTAAAAGTGGTAAAAAAGTGTGCCATACAAGCCTGCTGGTGCATTTGCTTCAGCCAGTGGACAGAAGTCTGTGCATGCCCTACCAAACAGCCAAAGAGGCAGAGGGCATGGTGTTTTCTCTTCATTGCCTAATTTCGTTAAGAAATGTTTGGCCAATACCTGGTATGAATTTCCTTCGAACTGGTAAAAAATTTTGCTACCAAAATAGGTGACAAAGGGAGAACAACATGACCTCAACCTCTTTGGTAAGGCTTGCACAAACTTTTTTTTGCTTCATTGACTGAGGTGAATGCATCAGCTGGCTTGTACAACACACTTTTTTACCTATCATGTTTGAACTGGCATAGAACACCTCAATTTTCTTTAAATTAGGTTATTACCTTCTTTACTCTATTCACATGCAGTACTTAAAAAATAGCATCAATCTGATGAAAAGTACTGTCATTGGTGAAAATTATTTGGCAGAGTTTTCTCTTAAACACCATGTAACTTATGTTCAATGCCCAGAGTACTAAAAATGCAGAAAATGTTTAAAAGAGATTGAAACACTGAATAAAGCTTGAATAGCATGAGTGGCTGACTATATGCTTGCATCACTTCCATGTGACTCCTTTTATCCCTCATGGGATGCAATCCCCCAGAAAGAATGTGGAAAGATCTCACTTCACTTTATGACTTGTTGCCATATTGTTCTTCCTTTTTTTCTATCATTGATCATCTCATTCATGCAGGTGGGGCTAAACTTCCGGGCAATCATCGAACATTGGAACAAGGGGACAAATCGATGGCTTCGTGCCACAATTTATGAACGTTTTCCTGTGCTACCAACAGTTGTTACTTACATTGTATCTGCCATTTGGCATGGCCTTTACCCAGGATACTATCTTACATTCTTGTGTGGTGCAATGTTCACCATCTCTGCACGCACTGTGAGTCCACTCATGGGATTATTGCATTCCTTCTCTGAGTTCCTTTGGACCTAATTTTTCTTCTTGTGAAGGTGAGGAGAACAATCCGGCCTTATTTTCTGGTGTCTGAGAGCTGGAAGTGGTTCTATGATGTGCTGACCACTGTCACCACCCGTGTCATCCTTGCTTATGCCACTTTCCCTTTTGCCCTCCTTGAATTCTGGTCATCTGTGGATGTTTACAGGTGTGCCAATAGCATTTCCATTATACTTTTAGCCATGGTGATTAGAAGTTAAGATAATGCTTCATCTTGATGTTTTTTAGGAGCTTGTACTTCTTCCTTCACGTTGCATCAATTGGGTCGATTGTGTTACTGCCTTTGACTGCAAGATCCAAGCCAAGAGAAGGAGGTTCTGGGAAGCCTGGAAGTTCAACACATGACTCAAGGCTTCATCGGTACAAAGACAACGGGAAGGCTCCTGCACTTGGTGACCCATCATATGCCTCACCTTCCAGTAAAACGGCGAGCATGGTCTCGGAACTCCCACTTGAAGCAGAATCAATGAAAAAGAGCTCATAGCACTGTTGCAGCAGGTCCTCTTGTCTCTCCACTAACTGTGGTGGAACAAAATCATGCTCAGCAGTTGTAGGCAGGCAAAATGCCATTGCCAATCCTTGTGATTCTAATACAATAGTACTATATTGGGGTCTGTTGGGGTTCAGAGCCTTCGTGTGTGTTTTGTTCAATGTTTATTCATGCACAGCTAGATGTGTGCCCCACATTGGCTTCAGAAAGCTTGGGATTTGGGTTAACATAGTCCCTTGTGCAAATCTTCGTGATAACCTTCTCCATTTAGAATACCCTTTGTCATTGACATCCTGCACTTGAATATGCTTCCTCAGTGATCTCATTGTTGCATGTGTCCAAAATGTCTGCTTCCAGCAAATGAAACAAAGTGGCTTGTATTTTGTGTAATTGGTCTCGGTACTGTATTTTATGGTCATTAACTTAGCCTGGGACTTTTTTCATTAACTCTTTCATGTTCAATTTGAAATATGCTGTGGTGGTCTCTTGTCTGTGTGATTTCTCATTATGCTTGTGCATTACTAAAAAAGAAGACATATCATACCAGAGGAATAGAGCACAGATTTATGCCCGGTGAAACCATCCTAATCCAAAGAAGGAAATTTTTTATTTGAAAGTCGTGATAATGTGTTTCCTAGAACAGACCCAGTTGTCAACAGATGGCTTGATCTGTTATTCCATAAGCTTGTTGAAAGCTATTGACCCAGTCATCATGGGGTTGCATCAGTCTCAATTTTGGGGATGTTTCATGGTGTCAGTCTCTCTCTGAGCTTGTTTAGTGGATTGGAGTCCTCTGCATTAATGATTTGGCACTTGATGTGATGAAGAATTCCTGTTTATGACACCAAAGCTTGCTTAGTCAATGACTTGCCATTTTTTACTTTTCTCTCATAACTTGAATGTCACCTCGCATGTGTTCTTGACTTCATTTGGCTTCTGGAAATGAAATTCCAATGCTTTGTAATAATGTTTTTCTTTGCCCACACATATATATTTATATGTTGATTTTATCAAAGTACATATGATTTTAAAACTCATGCACTCTGAGCATGGACAGGAGGGTAGAAAGTTTGACAATTCACCTCAATTAAAGGTGATAAAATGTCAACTAGTTGATGGCCCCATCTCCTTTTTGTCTAGTAACACAGGGTTGCCAGCTTCAGGTTTTTTTGCATTACCAGTGGGTCTGAATCTGTGTAAGGGTCACTCCAAAAGGTATTTTCACTTTCCTTCAATAAATGAATGGAAAATGGTACATAGTTTAAGCCCTCTGATTGAATTGACTACTTCTATGTTGCTTGTGCAAGTATTGTCTTGTTCCATTGAAGCTTAGTTAATTTAATAGGTAGGAAGACCTAGTGAGTAGATTCTCCCCATGGCAAACCTCACACAACATCACTTTCATGCCATCATTATCTGCAACTGTAAGAGAGCCATCTCAACTGATGCTTGCCAAAATGAGCAGTCTAGGATTTTCAGTATATACAAAGTCCCTTCATGTGTAATGGTGTTCTAATGGTACCACCTCTTCCAGTGTGCAAAAAAAAAGACTGAAAAACTGCTGCCTAGTCACCCTCTAACAGCAATGCCTCGATAAAAAATTGTTAGAGTCATTGTTGTAAAAAAATTTATTCAATAAAGAATCCTATGGAATATCCTCATCAGCAGGTGTCCAATGTCAATTTTTGGTAGAATCACTGCTGTCAGGGTTTTCAGATTAGGGCCAGTCAAAATCACCTCAATCAATGAGGCAGTATCAGTTGAACACCATTGTATATGAAAGGGGTTTGATTCTAAAAAAAAAAAACGGAAAATTTCATCTATGCAATCTTGTGAGGCTCTACATTTCTAGAAAATGATGGCACAAAGGTGATGAATCAGTTTAGCCAATGGCAGAATAGCTTCTCCTGTAGAGAGGGATGATCATGAAATGTTAGTAGCATGCCCAGAAAATTCTAATGGGGGGTGGGGGTTGACATGAAAAATTAGTAACCCACCCTGCGTTTATGGCCAAATAAAAAATTTTTTGAGAATCAAACCTGTAAAATGTATCCCCCCAAACCCCCCCTTTGGGCATGCCACTGCTAGATGTCACTACCCATTTCCACTTCAAATGCTTCAATGTCACAATTGTCAACAGGAATGGATGAAACTAGCACAAGCAAATTAGAGCATGTGCATTTAACAAATGAGTAGGCTGAATCTCATCCTCATTTGTAGGTGAGAAGTCTCAAGAACTTTCAGAGTGATCACATATGCACAATATTATGACCAGGAAGGGCATCAGTAGTATCCCAAAAAATGCATCATGAAAAGGAAACTACTTAAAGAGAACAAGATCCAAAGACAGGAAGGAATCTATGACAGATATCAGCATCTTTGACACAAGGATGTAACTTACCAATGCCTTGTAAGGTTCTAAATGGCTTTTTTTTTCCTGCCATCCAAATTTCAGTGCTTCAACTACACATTAATAATATGGGCCTCTATGAACTCTATCAATCTGCCACAAAAAAGTAAGGCCATTTTCAAAGGTCCCCCTTGTTTCATAATAGAGGAAATGCTAATCATGACACCTTCATCCATCTTGTTAGTAACTGTGAATGTTGAACCAATGCTGCTATATTCTTGGTGTCATTTTGCAAAAGTGCCTCACCCCTCACCTTCAATACTAATGGTGCAAGGAGCCAGTGATGATTAGTGTCACTTTGATTATTGCAGTATATGCTCTCTTCTTGATAATGACTGTTACCAGAGATTTTGTTGCATGATCATTTCAGCTGCTGGAGAAAGTAAGAGAAAAAAAGATGCCAGGACTTGAAGCAATTCTGTATTCAAACTTGGGACACTATATATTTGTTGGGTAAGACATGCAGTGCTTCAAAAGTCTTGGAACACTTTTTCTTGCCCAAATTATTCTCAGCACTTGGACACCAAGCTGAAGTAGTTTTATTTTATAATGCCAAAGGATTTAGCATCCTCTCTTCTGGAATTTTTTTAATTAAGCATGTAGAATGCATTGTCTCAAGAATTAAACTTGGAAGTCCAGCTGTTTAGGTTCATCTACCTTCCCAAATGACTAGTACCTGTATAAGAAGAGTCCCTCTCTGTAAAAGAAGTTAAAGTTCCAGTGTCTGTTCCAATAATTAGGATTTTTATAAATCCATTATGGAAATCTGGCCCAGAAGTGAATTTCAAAACTCTGTAGGAGAAAAATGTGCTTGAACTTCTGGAAGGTGACATAGTAGGTTCAGCCATCACTCACTTGCTCAGGCTTTACACTTGGGAGAGACATCGACATCATTTATAGGCCTACTTGCAGGCATCCCAGACTGCCAAGTGGTACCAAGGGAGATAGAGCAAAGATATCAAACTTCCTGGAGTTACATGGCATTATGCTGACCATTTTCTTGGTGTCACTTCTAGCAGTCACCTGATGCATTGATGGTGCCATGGCCATGACATTAGAGAGTTCTCCATAAATGATGTCCACATTCAGGAACATACATGGCATGTATGTGGTAAGTCAATTGGCAAGTAAACAAACACAATCCCTAATTACTTTCATTTCCTGTCTCAATCAGAACGGGATACAATATTGTCATCGATGGCAGGACAGATCTTCACGTCATGAGACTTATCTAAATGCAAAGTTTTTGCATATGGTTCCAGGAATATCACATGCAGATGTTCAAGGGACCAGTGAAAGAGCAAATTCTCTCATCACATCTATAAGACAGCAATTAGAAGACAACACAAGTTTGAATTAAAATAACAGTGATGATGAGACACTAGAAATAGAGTAAAATCCAGTCCTGCTTGGGAAGAATAATCAGAACATAAGGATGCTGACAAACCCCATGATTGCACTTACAGGATAAAGAGGACTGATGGAACACAACAAATGACTGACAAAAATAGTTCCATTAATTGCACATGAATGAGAAAAAAGAATATAACATGAATAAGATTAACAACTCTCAAAGCCTCTACCATTATATTGCACTATTGGGTAAGCATCTACAGCTCATACTGTGAAACCATTAAGTATTCCCATAAGGGCATTATATGACTTCATATACAAAATGCATGATCACTTAAAGGAGGCAAAATATTAACCACCAAAAACACCATGGGGATCTATGGAACTACCATGGAGCCATTCTAAGTATCAGCAGAGAATCACAGATAGGTTGCAAGTGTAATTAAGCAAGAGTATCCTCTAGGAAATCTCTCTAGGGAAGAGGCTGATTCCCAATTTCAGCTGAGTCATTTCCAATTAATACAGATGTTACATTCATATTCCCTGCATGTGGATGGTCTTGCCCACCGAATGCCTCCAGTATCACCATGATACAATATCCCACGACAACAAACATAACTCGTACAAGCCCATTCCCTGGTTTCTCTCTTTCTCGCTGCAACACCTCAAAGAAAGTCACATACAACAAGGTACCTGCAGCAATGCCCTGAAGAACTGTTATGGCAGAAGAGTCTAGGGCTGTGCCACTAGAAGCAGATGTTACCACAATTCCAATGACAATTCCAACTGGTGAGACCAAGGAAAATACAGCAATATACATGAAGGTCATAAGTTTCCCCACCCCAGAAGCAGCCAATTCCATTCCGACACAGAAAGCCAAAACAACCTTGTGAAGTGATATTGCAATTAGAAGGTACCAAACATCTCTGTCACGCTCTTGCAATCCTATTGCAAGTCCCTCAAATATGGAGTGAAATGAAAGGGCCATCACTATGAACATGCTTCTCAGTGGTTGCAAAACAGAGTAAGAGTCTATAAAATTCTGATGATCTGGATGATCAGACTTCTCAATTGAAGATTCTCCCACTCGGAATGACCCATAATCGCTTCGCCTCTCTTTCAAGATTCGCTTTGCCTCACAAGGTACAGGTTGAACAGCAATGCCATCTTGATGACAATGACCTGAGCTTTCCAATCCTATTGCCTCAATTGGCTCATCCCCTTGAGCTATGCAGGTCTTTATTGTTCTAATCTCTTTGGCATGATGAGCATGCCCACTGTGGATGCAAAGCAAAGTGTGAATGACCTCTTCAATTAGGTAGACAAGGAAGAATCCACAACTGATAAGGAGCTCTGTCATAGGAATTTTGATTTCACCCAATGGACCACTATCCACACTCTCTCTGATGTCAGGAATCATGTGAAGAAAGCATGTGGCAAACAAGACACCCCCACCAAAGCAGAGAAGGAATGACATCACCATGTCCGCTTTATGCCTTGATGAATTGCTGCCACTGGCATGGAACCAATTCTTCAGCAGTTGGTCCACTTTCAGAGACAATAAGCCAAACACAACTGTGGAGGATGTTAGGATCACAACTGACCCTATCTTGGCATTCAGTGATGACATCTTGATGAGTGATCTTACACAACAGACCTTTGAAGTTCACCCAAATGTCACCTCGATCAATGCGTGGACCTGAAATCATATAAACCAGAGGACCAATGCATGAGTGACGTCTGTCTGGCAGTCATATACTGGTTCAATCACTAAAATTATGAGTTGTTGGAATCAACCTAGGCCAACTCCTTCCCAATCAGCCGAACAGAACTTCGTCTTCTCATCGTGGCTAGGTCCCATGCATAGGCACAAACACAAGAAAACGGCCTTGGCCCTATTGAGCTCATATAATGCAGCTGGCAAGCTGATACGTGACAGCATGAGCGTTTTCATATGGGTTGAGAAAGGGGTACTGATTCATGGAAGAAATCCCAAATTTTTATTTTATATGGCTGGTCGACACGGGTCCAGGAAACACAGTAGCGTTCTTACTATTGCATATTGTGAATGCTAGGGTGTAAGCATGGGTTTTAAGCTTAGGTCTAACTTACAAATAACATAGGCCTAGGATACGCGCATTAGCGGCGCTATGTTCTCAACGTTAAACCGTCAGGATTTTCGCGAAGCATAAACTAACATCAAGATTGGGCCTTGGCTTATGTCAGGCTATCACCTGTTGTCTTGACGTATGAAAGATAATATTTCACCCGGCCTTGGGCCTCTGCAGATAACCATCTCGAAATTCTGAAGGGGCTCGACAGCCGCCCATGCGTACGAAGCACCCTAGCCGGTAACGATTAGTTGCGCATCCATTCGCCAAGAAGTAGTGCGTACTCCACGAGTAGAGCACGTAAACTTGGTGAATGCGTGTTCCCTCGAAGGCTCCGGACGGCTAACAGCACGCACCTCCCAAAATTGACACGCTCCCTCTGCAAGGCGCAGAAACTAATTCTCTGGCAATGCCTGCTGGCCCCTCTCCTGCCAGCCAAGCCAGATAATTCTCTAGTTGTGCCGTCCGCTTTGGTTCGCAGGTCACCAAGATCTGAAAATAACGTAGCCAGGGCCCGCAGATATGAGAAAAGATTTCAGGCAAAAATAGATTAAAAGGAAAAATATTTACTGTGCCCTGATTTTCTCATACAAGAAGGAAGGAAATCACTTTACGTAGGGGTTAACCCAAGTAGCGCATAATATGGAATCTACATTGACTTAATGCTGATCCAACGCTCAGATGATGATTCACTGCTGAAAAAATGGCGATTCGATGTTGCGCACTGCCCGGGAACAGAAGAGGTGTTTTGACCTATTATGACTTTCTCAGTCGAGGTTCAGCGATCATATCAAAGAAGGTACATAAAGATACATCACACAAAAATACACGTTTTTGTGGGAGCATACCTACCACCTGCTTTCTTACTTGCGACCACATTACCGTATTTATGGGAGTATAATGCGCAGTGGCGTGGCCAAGATTTCGCCAATGGGAGGGCCAAGTGGAACGATGGGGGGAGGAGGTGGGGTGGCGGATACATTTAGACTGGAGTTCGGGGGGCTTGAACCAAACTTGGGGGGGGGGGTACTCCCCCCCCCCCCCCCCCCCCCCCCCCTTCGCTACGTCACTGATAGTGCGCCACCGTGTTTGAGACGCACCCCCGCTTTTGAGGCCCTATCCGTGTAAAGAAAGATTCCCATTCCCGTGTATAAAGCGCACCCCCCTATTTCGTAGCGAAAAGTGTCAGACAGGGGAGCTGAGCAAAGGGGAAAGCCGGTCGTGAGGTCGGTCGAACCTAGTTTCTTATTCCTGGTCCTGGCCTCTAATGACAAGGGGCGCAGTCTCCCTGACATTCGTTTTATTATCCGTGAAAATGGATGGAAATATGCGGCTAAGTTACACAGCAGCAGAGAAATCAAAGTGATTCAGGAAGCGAAGGGGTTGGGCATCCGTGCAATAGGTCGTAAGTAAAACATCGAGGAAAGCTGTATGCGGAAGCGAATCAAGGTGAAGGAGAAATTGAGCTGGGCGTTAAAAAATATAATGGCCTTTCGGGGGGGGGGGGAAGGGATCATTTCCGGATATCAAGAAAGAAGTGACCTGATACGTAAAAAAGTTCGTCATAAAATCCTCGATGAAACATATCGTTTAAACATTTTGATTAATTCTGGCGTTGTTTGCCGATTTTTGGTCTCGAAAGGATGGTGTATGTGTAAAACTAGGGTGGTATAGAGGCGAACCCATACAATTGCATGAGAAAACGGGATCTCCCATCGAGATTTCAATGCATCATGAGAATGAACGGCGCGATTCATGAAGCAAATTGGATTTTCTCTTCGTCGGAAAACCTCAGCTGCCAGACATCTCAGATTCCGATATGCACCTTATTCACGAGTAAATACGGTACTCCCTTTTGCTTCGTCCATTAAGGCATCTAACCCGTTCTTAGTCCAACGAAGGCGTGGGAGAGCATCATCACTTAACGCGACCCACGCATTCGCCACCCTCCAAGTAACGAAGCGATTCCTCACAGAGTCTCTCTCGAGGCTGATGCAACTTTAATTGGTTCTCTCTCGTTCCGCAGCCATCATCGAATTGGAAAAACCTACCAAGCTATTCGTTATCGACTCCCTTAATGATGTTAAATGACTGGATGAGATCTCCCCTCCCCCTCCTCGTTAACCTTATTTCGAGCGAATACATTCCCAACACGTATAAATCTCTCTCGTTCGAAAGTCTTCGTACATCCTTTACCTTTTTTGTAACCCGCCTCACCGGTCACTCACCTCGAAGCTGCGTGCCCTAATTTAGCCCGTAACCTCTTGTGAGGCATGGGTCTCACTCCAGACCCATGGAGACCCGTGGTCTTGCTCCGTTTTCCCTCAGAGGGTGGCAAACCCACGGAGGCGTGAAGACCTATACCGAAGTGATAGGACTGCATCACGTTCCGCGTAATGGACATTTTCTTGTAGCCCTTGATACGGTTTTTCCCTAAGAGTCCCTTTTTCTTTCAAAACTATTTGAACAATCCATCAAGACTCTGCAAAAATTTTCCAAAAGTTTCCAGGCAATTTCATTACTAGCGTACGATAAGCGAAACTCTAAGTTTGATATTCGTCTCCTAATGAACTTTTCTCGAGGCCAAACGGATGGATTAGGAATAGAACAAGATCGAGGCAATATTGTTAGTGCGAGCAATATTGTACAGAGTAAGGTTAGGCAACGGTTCTCAAACTTATGAACGTGCCCCCTTAGTGATCCTGGCTTTACGTCGCTTACCCTTGCCTTCTGGGAAGAGTGCCTGTACTTGTAACCCTCTTTTAATTGAGCCTACCGAGAGGGAAATTATTCTACAGGGAGTATTTTCGTCTCATAATGATTTTAAATAAATTAAAGAAAATAGATCGCAGTTGTTAATTGCAGCTAGCAATTAGACGATCAGTCATCAAATTTGATTATGAAACTGTTTCTGGACGCAGAAATGGTCAAGTCCTATCTGGATGAAATAGAATAGTTATTAGGAGATTATATCATTACCGTATTTATTCGTGTATGAGACACTCCACTTTTGAATGTCCAATGCAAGTAATAAATATTAAACGTGTGTTAGGCCCCATACTTAAGTGAGGAGGAGGAAACCGGCGAAACAGGCAAGAGGTTGGTCGAACTTTAATCCCCTTACACCGTCCTCACCTTGACTGATACGAGGAACATTCTAGTCTCGCCATATCGGGGCTCTCAGGCACTTGTTTCTACCTCCCCGAGAATGCGGAAATCGCGTCGTAACTACGCAGCAGGAAAGAAGAATTCAGGAGAGAAAGGAGTTGAGCTTCCCCCCCCCCCCCATTCTCCCTCCCCCCCCNNCCCCACCCCCCCCCCCCCCCCCCCCCCCCCCATAGACCATAAGTATAGCATCGGGGAAAGTTGCATTTGAAAGAAACAGGTGAAATTGAACGGAGTGCTCAAGAATCTCAGGGCCTTTCGCGGAAAAAAGGCCTAATTTCCCGGAATCGAGAAGGAAGTGACAGAATACGTGAAACAGTGATTCATTTTGTAGCTACCGGCTCTTCCCACGTAAAGCCTCCGACGTAAACCTCTCGCTTCATTCCGATTCTGATGGAAAGAATCTTCCGAGCGAGTCGCCCAATGAGTGAGAGAGTCGAGTGAATCAACGTCGCCGTTCTGTTTAAACGCTTTGAGGCAAAACTCTGCAGAAAGAGCGGGAGATGGCGTTACGCTATTGTACCAGCACCCTCTGAAGGTTAAATCCTTCTGTTGTTCCCTTTGATCTGACTGATTGCAGCCATTGTTTTCGTGTATGGCTTCTGGAGAACCAGTACGGAAAAAAAAATCGTAAAAGGCTTTTATTTTCTTGAGTATAAGACGCGTCCCTTCATTAACTTCTGGGAAACATGCATTAAAAAAAAAGAGACTTATACTCGACTAAGTACGGATAGGAAATCAGCCAGAATAAGGAAACATTTTCATCTGTTTCGCATTGATAAGATGCAGAAAACGAAAAGAGAATTTTCATAGCCCTGATGGCTGCTGATAATCCCCTTCGATACTAAAAATTCGACAGGGATTAGACCGGAAAAGACTGGGATTCTAATCCAATCTTATTATCTCGATCCTGATTATACCTGCCTCGGGACATATTGCTCCGCCTGAGGGAACGAGCTCTTCCGAGTCTTTTCAAATGCACCTGTGCATTAATTCAGAAAGAACCGTAGCACCAACAACACAAAAAGCACCGAGAGACGCAAGGTCCAAAACTGGGATGTAGGCTTAAAAATGTTTGGAAGCTAAGTAAGCTAGCAAGGAGAAAGGCCAGAAGGAGACGAGGGAAAAATCAATGAGATGAACTGGGCGCTGAAATGTAAAAAAAAAAAAAAAAAAAAAAAAAAAAAAAGGGAGCT
>CAJPEV010000252.1:97238-128952 GCA_905338385.1 Darwinula stevensoni
AAAAAAAAAAAAAAAAAAAAAAAAAAAAAAAAAAAAATGGGGATCTCGAAGCCTGCGCTGGCAGATTACTTTTCCTTCAATCTTGCTCTCCTTGGAGAAAGGGCCCGAGAGGCCGTGGGGTCGTCTTCCAGGAAAAGAGCAGGAGACGAGCCCCTTCCTCTCGCTTCTTGCATCTCTGTACTCTGCTTAAGTCTGCCTTGACTCGGTTGAGAAGGAATGTGAAATGTTTTCAGCAAAAATGTAGTAGTGCATGTAAAGCATTATTTTTCGAAGCACCCGTTAAGATAAACTAAAAGCAATAAAAAAAGAAGAATCCAGGGCTCCCCACAGTTTAAGAACCGTCAGGGTAAAGCGAAAGAGGACATTCGACTCTTAGCCAAGAAATCTTTGTTCTTACCAGAGTTGTTTACAGGAAATTTGCATTTTGCAAGGACTGATTTGAACAGTCTCTTGAAAGTCATTCAAATTGTTTGTGCGGAGGTAAAACAGTAAAAAATTACTCAAAAGGAGGGGGAAAGGACGCTCGCATATGCCTATTGTCGAGTGGACTCCACACTTTCTGATCACGTGCATAGGCCGCATCGAACGGCTCTCTAACATAAATACGAGTATATTATTTGGACTGACTTTTTCATTCATGTGGCTTTAGGGATGTACTTTTCCCCTCGAAATAATGCATGATAAATCGATAAGTATCAATACAGAGTACAGGTATATGCTCTTCGTCCTTTTCAATAATTGATCATGGCCTGGCCTTTCATGGAATCAACGTGAATGAAATTTTGAACCTCTTATTGAAAATGTCATTCCATGTCGGGTGCAAGTTTTGTGAAAATAGTTCGACTGGGAGCAGAGATATAAGTCCAAGTAAAAAGTCGAAGATCCTTTTTTTTTTGGCCACAGATAGGGAGAGGACACGGAACATTTCGCTTGGCTAGTTTTCCCTTCCGACCGATTCCTGTTCATTCATCTCATCGGGCCGAGTCGCCTCTTTCAGATCAAACAGTATAAGAGATGATTCCATCGACCACTTACGATAGTATCGGCTGTGATCCGGGCGTGCTCGAAGCGGAACAGCAGCGAGTGGCAACTCTCCGCAAGGACAAACCCCGCAGAAAAAATGAAGGAGAGCTTGCAACCCTGATATCGTCGGTGCTCGCATTGGAGGATCCCGAACTCGTAATATCGCCCAGGGCCTTCTCGTCTCGTGATGGCCATAATGCTCTTTGCTGCTAAGATTTTGTTATAGAAATCATTTTAATGGAGTTGGAGGTGTATGAGTCACGAGACCTGTGCAGCTTATGGAAAAAAAAAGCCTCAACTCCTAACCTAATTATCTTTGCTCCCACTGAAGCTATTTTTTTTTAAATCCGCTCTGTGCATAAATAGCATGTTTCCAGCAGAACCTCGAAATTTTGTCCAAATTTCGAGTTTATAGTTTATAGCAATAAAGTTTATCAAAACCATCTGCAATGAAGGCCAGCCCCGAGAACGAATTTCAAAGGAAGATATGTTTGATGTGACCTGGACGAGTCCATCAGACTACCAGCACGAACTAGTAGTCTCCATATTCAATATCCAACTTCTTTTTAATAATTCTTCGTTGCCTTGCCTAGGCACAACGAGTGATACTTCAAAAGTCTGTAAATAGCATGGTCATGGTGCACGTTGCGTGAAACTGGCCGGGGCAGAGATTCATAGTTGAGAGGCGTTTTTTGGCACACCCTGTAGACCACTTTTTGCCTGTCCTTAGACATTCCCGAGAATGTCCGCAGAGAAGGGAACAACGCACTTTGGTTTCGATCGAGTGACGAACTTTTGACTGCTGGACGCAGATACGCGAAAAAAAGTGCACTGAGTTTCGAGGGTCGTTTGTTGAGTTTTGAAAAATGTCGACCGAGTTATGACAAAAGTACTTTAGCAACAGGGAAAAAACTAATATGCAGCGCTGACATGAAGAACTCGCAAGGACGACTGAAGCCGAAGAGAAAAGCTGCAGCTGCAGAAGTCACTTGCCACCACTTCACTTGAAACACGGGCTACCGGCGGGCAGCTCAATGGGTAAGGTAATTTGGGGGAATATGGCACTACAAAATGAAACCTGGTCATAACGGCCCATCAAAGTTGAATTTGACTTTTACAATGTTTTTAAAATACTGGCTCATATCTCCTTTACTAAATCCCAGCAAGGCAAATGAAAAAAAAAACGCATGGATATTGCGCCTTCGGATCTTTTCCAAGCCAAGAGGCAATGTCACCCGTATTGTTGGAGGAATATGGCCACTTCTAAAAAAAAACAACTCAAGTATTTTCTAAGTACATGTGAAATATGCTGGAACATGCTGAGTACCTCGAAACATTATAAGGGAGGCTCAGCAGTTGAAAAATATTTCATTAACTGCGTTGAGGAGTAGCAAAGAAGTCGACGTCATTACCTGACGTCCTGACCTGTTATGGAAAGCAGGATTGAAAAGCTTTTGGATTTGAGTATCATTGCACGTGATTAGGAGACTGTATCTAGAGACTGTGGGTGTGAGTGGAGTGATCAATCAGAAATTAAAGTGAACATGCGCTACGAGTGTAAAATATCACCATCTTGAATTTCAGGAAAAACTTTCAGTAGTTTTTGCATGTATGGATAAATAGTGCTAAAAAATCACAGCAAACCCTTTCAACTTTTTGTACGAGGGATATTTGCTTGCATTCAAATTTCGTGCCACGGAAATTTCTATATTATGTCAAACGAAGCAGATGTCCAGGCTGCGGTGCATGAGCATATCCTCATTCACGGCCTCCCCATGTACTGCACATTTCGTCCAGATGTCCAGTACATCTGTCCATATGTCCAGAGGAAGTGCATTGGATGACCTTTTGCAGTCTGAGATTCAAAATGAAAGGAAGCTGACACTACCGATAGGTCAGTGCTGTGCTAACATGAAATGAAGGATGCGTCCATATTCCATGTGGGTTTGCATGACAAACTTGACGACACTGTCTGCTAACCGCAAGTGAAGGGACTAGCCCTTTGCACAAACATTCTGGAGGGACCATAGAAGAACTTTGAGGAAATGGTTTCTGTATCCATGCTGCTATTAGGATATATACGCTTAAGATGCTCAAGTCTCATATTAGTTTCTGGATCATGAGTCAAAGAATCGCATGCATATGACTTTCAAGACATCGATGTCTCCGGAATTCTTTCGAGAACTGGATCGATGAACTGGTTTAAACATTTCGGCAACTGCATGTACTCTTCGATAGAACAATTTTTTAAATTGGCCCAAACTAATTATTCAGTCCGTAAGGGGATTCATTGTGAAGGGCCATATTACCCCAATGGCCATATTCCCCCAAGTTACCATGTGGCAAAGCGTTTATTACCGGCAGGGCTGGAACACACGGGATGGATCCGGTGGTATTCCAATGATGGAGTTAAGTTGTGAGCTCCGTCCACAACACCCCTGATCTACGGAAGATCGATCAACTGATATAAACCCGGTGGCATATTTAACGTCGGGAGGGGAAGCCAGCCCGTTCCGACATCTGAAAGTGTCGGCACGCCTCTACTACTCTCCCTGGAGACCGGTGCTCCTTTCCTCCTTATCCACTTTGCATCGTTATAGGCCCTGTCCTGTATACAGGGCATGGCAAAAAAAAAGACCAACGACTTTCAACCTAAATATCTCCCCTCACAATAGAGCTACTTTCGCGAAACTTTCACTTTGCATATATGAGTATGTTTGCAACTGGTACCTCAAATTTCACTCAAATTTATTATTTGTTTTGAAACAATTTAAAACAAATATAGAAAAGATTGCTGATAGATTGCTGATAAAATTGCTTTGGCACAACAAATTTGAGTGAAATTTGAGGTATCAGTTGCAAACATACTCATATGCAAAGTGAAAGTTTTGCAAAAAATATCTCTATTGTGAGGGGAGATATTTAGGTTGAAAGTCGATGGTCTTTTTTTTTGCCATACCCTGTGTATATCTCGCGACCGTCGCGAGACTTCGTTTTTCCCTGCTTACTCCTCTCCCTACTCGTGAAACCTAATGCAAGGAATGCCTGGAGAAACGCGAGAAATTCTGCCGACATTTCTCCAGTCGCCCAGAGAGCTAACCCGGCCCCCTTCCCTCCGCCGTTCCTCATCACCCCATTCCTTCATCCCCAACATCTCGATGAGGCGTCGGACATCGCATGGAAGCGCGATTACGTCTCGTCCCCCCCGCCCTGCGACATGTCAATGGCATCGCCAGTTCTCGCCCCTGACCGGTCGAAACTCCTTTCCCCAAGCCTTCTGCTCTCGGCTTCCGCGCCGACAGTCTTTCCTTTCTCCCAGAAAATATGTTTTCCCACGTCCTCCTATCTTCCTATTTGAATTCAGTCGCTCATTCGTTTTGTCACATCATTCCCTCCATCTAATACCGACTGCAACTCTCATCGTGCCTGATAATACTCTTTTTTTTCTGTTATCCTGTAAATGTCCTATCGTGTAGGCCCAACCTGCCTTGACTTTTGGCTACTTAATCGAACAAATTTCTCCCGATCGATCGAATTAATTTTTTTTTTCAATTAGCAACTCCAGTAAATAAAAGTCTGAGTCTGAGAAAGGCTTTTACATTGGCTTCTACAGGAATGGCATTTCTGCCATGTTGGCAGAAGTAAACAATTTCTTGGATCGGATTGCTTCCTTCCCGTGTTTGAAACCTTCATTCGCCTTGAAGAACTTTCGCGACGAGGATTCGGTATAAATCCTCTGCGAAGTTGCTCCAGACATGCAAGGGACTTGGATGAAAATTCACCGTAAAAGTTGAACTTGCGCTACCTCACCCTATTGGGTTAAAATTAAAATGCATCACCTGCCCGCAAGACCCGCGGCATCGCGAGCGGCAAAGCAGCAGCACTGGCAAAGCAGCAACACTGGCAAAGCGCTTCCAGCTTTTGTTCCCACAGTCGCCCAGCAGCAACACAATCCGGGAATTCCTTGATCGTCCCCGATGCTCGCGTTCTTGCGTGCAGAGGTGAAGTGCTGGTTGCCGTCCGGGGGCCGTATTCTATTAAAATCTTAAACTTAATTAAAGAAAATTGCTCGACCCCGGCCATGCATTTGAATGGGGCAAATACCAGCTAAGCAACTCGCTAAGAGGAAAATCGCACTCAAGAACGTAATAGAACACGGCCCCAGATGATCGGCTTTCTCCGCCGCCATGCGCCCTTCGCCTTCGCAACGAGCTTCTTGCACGCATTTTGGCGGGGCATAAAAATCGCGCCGAGATTCGTGCGTTCGTTTCTCAGCTTCCAGACGCGTATGAAAACGTTCGAGGTGTCTTTCTCGAACGACCGCTGTGGGTGTGCTCTGGTAACAAGAAATTTTTCGTTTTCAGATAGAAGCATTCGTGGTATTAGTTGTATTCCTCTGCCTCATCTTGAAGTCGAGAACTGAAGCAAAAAAAAAACTGGGCTTGTAAAAACACCGGATCATCGAGAGACTCGATCCAGACAGCTGCGCCAGATGGACACGAAACAGGGCTTTGCAATTCATTACGAGTCCAGAGTAATCGATCGGATGAAGGCCTCACGGTCCAATGAAGAAGAATGAGAGCACTCTCTCTCTCTCCTCTCTCTCTCTCTCTCTCTCTTTCGTATCGAAAACATGCGAGAAAAAAAGTGACCTTCCATTGAACGATGGCATAATGGATGAATTTCCCGTAATCGTTCGTTCGCCTGACGACACGCGCGCAGCCCGGAATCTCCACGGGGAATCCCCTGATTGCGTATCCGTAGGATTTTTCAGGTACCTCCTCAACTTGCATGACGGTTTCTCGAGTAGGTCAATTTGCACGAAGACTGAAGCAAAAAATAAGCATGCGAGGGTTGGACGCGATTGGTTATATTTTGCGGTAAATTTGAGTGGAGCACGTCTCTAAACTTGCCAGGCTGCGATCTTTCCGATCGCCAATCTGCTGGCTTCACTTATTGCGTTTGCTCGAACGGATTATCCCATCACCGATCTGCCTCAGACCATTTTTTAAATTTATTTTCAAAGCCTTCTGTGAACTTCGTCTGGCTCTCCTGCACGAGAAAGGAAATGCATTTTGGTGACGAAATGCGACTCGTCGGGAAAGGGATCGATGGTCGCCCTGCTGACCTTGGATCGACCTTTCCCGCCGGATAAATGCACGGGAACGCCCCATCGACCGATGGAACGCCATTTCAAATGTCCTTTTTCGTGCATACGAACGCCACCGAATCCGTCGATCCTGTTTTCGAGGCTCGACCTCGAAGTCGGCATCGACCGTCGTCGGTCGGCGAGCAGAAAAATCTGGAAAAAGAGGCCTATCGGAGGCACATCGTATTTGAATCGGCTGATAGGCCCATTCCAGTGCCCGTTCGTCCCGTGAAAAAAAAAAACACAAGACGCCAGTCGGACGACCGAACGAACGGACCCGCATGCATCGCGTCCGCATCCAAGGCATCCTGCCCCCTTCGACGCGGCAGGAGCCACTGCGCGAATCCGCTCGGATGGGAGGCCAGGCGTCGGGCGGGAAGGTGTCCAGGCCAACGCGGGCGGGAAGGTGTCCAGGCCAACGCGGGCGGTCGCGGAGTCTGGATCGCCTTCCGGTCTTGCCCGATCGTCGTCCCGCGTGTAGCTTGCCCTCTCCCGCAAGAAAAGCTGGAAATAGCTATCTCCAGCGTATATCTTTCGCTTTGAAGCACTTCTCAAGGACCATCGAAGTACCCGAGAGCATACAGCTGACCTCTTCCAGCCCGACGACCCGTGACGATTTTCTCGCCCGACTGGGATCCGTCGACCGTCGTTTAACGCGTCGCCGATCTGCCGACATTTTATTTTGCCTAACGGCAGTACGATAGCTTCTCTCGAGTTGATGGCCTTTTCATTCTTTATTGCATGAGAACGGTCTGATGACCTTTTAATTATTCGATTCTGGGGAAAGTCGCATGGATTCCTCGACGTTCCAAATGGCAGAAAATAGCATTCGTGGGAAAATTGAAAAAAAAAAAGCAGCTCAAGCGTAGATACCATCAAATAAGTAGCAAAAACAATATACTTAAAAAAATAATATAGATTTTGCTATAAGCTTCTAGTGCCGCTGTCGACCTCTGGCCCATCTGTTGTTCCCCCTTAAAAAAGCGTATCTGTTAATAGGGCGCGGAATTTTTTTTTCCTTTCTAAACGCCTCTCCCCCATCAATTTTTCAATGAGCTAATTAAACCGAAACGAGCGTTTTAATTTCCCGTAAGAATTAAGCCTGGGACATGTCTCGACACGTGGAAGGTGGAAGAGATGACGTAATCGCATCGATATCGGTGAACCCTGGCTTCGCGTGGTTCCCCCTTAGAAAGTCGCAGACGACACGGAACCGCGAGAAGTCGACCCACCCGGTCGCGGAATCGTTCCAGCCCGAGACTGCGAGTCGAAAGGCAAGGCCGGCGGAGGGGGGGGGGGAGGGGGGGGGGGGGGGGGCGGGGATTAGAAAGGAAAAAAAAATTCCGCGCCCTATTAACAGATACGCTTTTTTAAGGGGGAGAGGGAGGGGACAGCGGACAAGAAAAGGCCGCTTCTCACGGACCCGCGCTGGGCGTGGTCCATCCGGGTTCATCCCTGCCGAAAGGAGAGAACGAGCGCGGGCGGGCGAGGATCCTCAGAGGGTTTTCGAGTCGCTAGCTCCCAAGGCAGTGAGAGGTGGCCCGGGTGGCCCGCTGGTCCTCGACCGGTGACGTCATCGTCACGAGCCATTTCCTCGCGAACCGCCGGACGAAAGCCACCCAACGAACGCCGTTTCCTGCGGAGTCACTCGATCGATGAGACTCTTTAAGGAGCCTCATCTCGTCATCTCGTCATCTCGTCGCTCCGTCTCTTCTTTGATCGTCCCGTCGAGCTCCTTCCTCGTCTCGGCTGGGGACGGGTGGCTAATTTTTCATCATCCATCGGTCATCTCTCGTCGGCTTCGCGATGGAAGAGGTCGGACTTTGTTGCTTAATTGCTTTTCTATCTCGATTCCCCTTAAGCCCGAGCCCCTTAAGCCCGAGCCCCTTAAGCCCGAGCCCCTTAAGCCGGGAAGCTCGATGCGACGGAGCGATGTGCGAAAGGCCGTGGTGGTGCGTGCGAAAGCAAAAAATGTAACGCGTTCCGAAAAGAAAAGAATTTCTCACAGAGGGGTCCGTGCGAAAAAAGCCGACGATGGCGACGACTTGAGAACTATTTAACTTAATATCGATAAGTTTCGGCATTTTGTTCATGCGGACGGTCGGAATGTTTCCCCTCGGATTTCGTCTCGTTCCGCGAAAGATCGGTCGCGGAAGCGTGAATCCCATCGGAAACCGACGCCCGATCTCTCCTTCCCCTCGTCGTTCGTCGACGAAACGCGAAGTCGGTCGAGAAAGGACCCGAAAGAAAGGGAAAAGTGCCGAGAACTGTGGATTCGTCGTCTCGACGTTCCTCTCGCGCCTTTCGATCGGCGCAAAACCGAAGACGTCGACGTGCTTCCGCTCGCGATCGTTCGCACTTCTTCCGCGAATCGGGTCTTGCAGTTCGTCGCGAGTCGAGTCGGTTGAAGTCGGCCGACCCGGCCGTTTGCGGTGGAAATCCCGGCTAACGATCCGGAAACGACCGAAGCGGTTCGAGAAAAAGAATCTCGCAGCACCGAGCGACGAATTGGAAATGCCCGATTTCAGCTAGGAAACCGGGCACTTTCTTGGGACATCACGAGATCGGAAAGCAAGTTGCGTACGCCATTCTAAGATGGCCTCACCCCGTCCGACGGGCGATTTTCCATGCCGAAACTGAAACTTCACCGGTTGCGACGAAACTCGCAGGAAAATTTTTCAAGTCTTAAACATAAACAAAATGCTGAATGATCGAGACTCTCGAAAAAAAAAAACCGTATTCGAGGAATCGACGACGAACTTCGTCGCAGCCCCACGCATAGGGACCGGCAACTGCGCCGATCCGACCGTCACTTGGGGTCGGCGAATCGACAGCATCCATCTTCTCCCCGGACCTTGTCCGCCTGTCCGGCCCCGCAACTGATGAGGGTCGTTATCGTCGGCCGCGAGGACGAAAGCGGCGATCTCGCTCCTCGCCCGACCGGATAGACTGCACGAGGCATCGGAAAGCCCCTTGTGTGGGTGACAACTTCCCATCCCCCCCGTGATGAACGGCGCTGGAAGGAGCCCCCCCCCCCGGGGGGGAGAGGGGGGAGGGGGGGGACCGTCCTCGCCTTTCCTTCCTTCTTCGGCGGTCTTGGGATGGTCTAAGAGCGACTCGGGGTGCTTTAAACCTCCTTTAGCGGCGCTAAAGGAGGTTTAAAGCTCCAGTACGCTAAAGTCAGTTTATGCAATCCACCCTCGATCCTCATATGAAGCCTGATGAAATAACGAGACATCGAACCTCATCGTGAGCCGTGTGGCTTTTCTTCACCTCGACCCGCACACGCCTGGCAACACCAGAGTGAAGGGGAAAAGCAGGAACATGATAGAATCGCTCGGGTCGTCCCTTCGTGTCTGGGAAGTGGGACCAAGTGGGACAATCTTGGTCTAAAGGGTCAGGGGAAGAGTAGACTTTTTGCATTTATACTGCTATTAGATTTAACTATTAGACTGCTATTAGACTGCTTTTAGATTTAAATTTAGATTTAGATTTAAATTTAGCAGAGGCGAGGAACAGGCCCCAGGGTCCATGAGACCCTTTTTTGCCCGCGATTGTAGGGGAAAATGAAATTCCTCGGAAGGTAAGAAAACATGTCCCACAATGGAGGGATATCGCCCCATGTGCAGTGATGCCCATGATTGCTTTTCCTCGACGACAGTAGTTCTGCTTCGGTGTCGCATTCGTCAAGACGCTTTATGATGGGTTTTTCCGGGAAAAATCTCGAGGTGGAGAAATTCAATATTTGGAAGGGTTGCACACTCTCAGTCAAAATGATATTTCTTCCGCAGAATGAATAACATTCCATACGCATGCAAGAATGTGATTTCGGTCTGTGACCCCATACTCTTATGCACCCAAGAGATTTCAGCTGGCCGTCGCGCGAAAGGGTGAGCGAGCACGAGTGCGTGTCTGCGTACGCACGTGTCTGTGCACGCATTGCGTGAACCTCATCGTAGATTGTGAAAAGCGATCGACTGATTTTCATCAAATTCGATGACGAAGTTTGGAACAGCTGGAATGCTTTTTCCCGAGTTGCTCGTCCTCGAGAGACGATCGATCCCGAGAGAGCTGCACTCTCGGATGGCCCGCTCACGAGGCACCAAATGCTCCGGCAACAAAAAAATAGTACCGAACGTCCCCAAGAAGCACGGGATCATCCCGTGAATACATACGAGGGACTCGGCACGTAGTTAGTCGGGGTTCGTTGCCTTCCGGGATGTCCTCTGGATGTTCCACGGATATCCGCATCCGCAGGACGTTCCATGGGGACATCCACGAGACGTCATCCGTCCTACTTGCGATTCGTACGGGACGTCTCCGGGATGTCATCCGTCCTACTTGGGATCCCCTATGGGATGTCTCGGGGATGTCCTCTTGCGAGTCGAGTCGACTCGAAGACGAGCCGGTGTATCGAACCGTGAACAGTGTCGGCCATGCAGTCGTGCCGCAGGGCCGACGATTGCAATCGGCATCAGTCATCGACGATGGCCATCGGACGAAGAAGTCCCGACGAGCGTCCGTGTTGCAGCAAACGGTGGAAAGCAGATAAGGTCGAATCTGTTGCTCGAGCCAAATCGACGAGGTAAGCACGGTAGCACACGAGTGCTACCCAGGTAGCATACGAGTGCGCGTCGCGTACAGATGCAGCGAACATCATGTGCACATGATGTACTAACGATGTCGATGGAACGTGCATGGCATTCGATCGACATCGATCGGATGTCGATTCGATGCCCATTCGGCATCGATTCGATGTTACGTGCTACCCGGTAAGAGAACCCCGTGCAAGGAAAACCCTGGGATGCCGACGGGAAAATCGAATCCCTCAAGGATTGTTCGCGTAAGACAATGCCGCACTCTCGTCTCCCTCGACCGCGATTCCCCATCCTTTTCCCTCTTTCTTTTTCCTCCTTACTTTTCCCGCCTTCTTTCTTCTTTTTTCCTCCCCTCTGGACGATTCGGGAACGGCCGAGATGAGAGCGGTCGGACCTCACTCGATCGCAGCAGCCGGACGCAGTGATAACGCGAACGGGAGAAAATTTTAATTAAATGAGGGATTCCGTTTTCGAGATTTCATCAATTATCCCTCCGATATGAACCATCGATCGCAATTAACGGTGCCTGCTGCACCCCAGGCTCTCTACCGGTGCGAGATCCGGCGCTCAACGCCGAGGAAGAACCAGCGAGAGACGGAAAACCCCGTCTCGTCACTGCGATCGACGAGACGGCCCGGAAAAAACTTAAAAAACAAAAAACAAACAAACAAAGCAAAACAAAACGCGAGGGCGCAGACGACGCGTGATCCGCTCGAGAAATAAAACCGTTTTGGATTCGTGCGGGATGAGGTATCGTCGCCTCGCTCCGGAGGATTCCTCGGCTGGGAAAGGAAGGCTCTTCGTCGGATCAGAAAGCGAAAGGATCGCCGGAAAATAATGTCTCGGGAAGTCACGAGAGGATGTGGCTCCTCGATGAATTCTCATTTCCCAGATTATCCGGACGAAGGCTCGGGAAGAGGAATTTTAACGCGTAAATCCAAGTATCATATGCGCGTCTGAGAGATAATTGCTTTTCCTTTAAAAGCGAAGAGGTTTCGTCTCTCCTTTGCTCGTGCCTGGCATGCCTCGTGCCTCGTGCCTGGCATGCCTCGTGCCTCGTGCCTGGTATGCCTCGTGTCCCGGCAGATCGTTCGGCGCGTCAGGAACGCTGCGGTTCGCTCCTTCCAAGTTTCGTTCCTCGAGAGTGAATCGAGGGGAATCGAAGGGAATCGAGGGGAATCGAGCAGGTGAGAGAATTCGCCTGTTTCTCTGATGCATCGGGCAGTCTCTTGCCACGCCGAGTCGGGCGATGGCGAAATCTCCGGCTCCACCGCGAAATCGCCGGCTCGCCCGCGAAACAACCGGCCACTCGTTTTCAGCTTCCTCGGCCAGGTGCTTTTTCGAGGGCTGGGATTTGAATGTTGTCGGGAAACGTCGATCCTAATTAACTTATAGATAATTAACGTATATAGAGAGATGAAATTAGTGCCATTTTCAAGCTCAAGCTCAACCTTTTTTTTTTCCAAACAAATTACCATGAGAATTAATTATTTTTTAATTTTGGGACCGCCGTGGGATCAAAAGATGCGAATAAAAAAATGGCATTTTGCGGCGAAAAAAAAAGGGCAGAGAATTAGAATGGAATCTTCGCTCAAAGAGATTGGATCCATCCGCTCATCCGCTTCAGCGAAGATATTTGTGGGTGAAACCTTTTGCTTGAGGAAGTCAGAACGAGAAGCTTTGTTTTTAAAATGTTCTTAACGCATATCGTCGTAATTAATTATACACAACTTATCGTGATGTCCTATATGCGATAGTATATGATAACATAAATACTTTCTCTAATGATATATTAGGCAGAACAATATATCACGATACGGTCGACGCTCGACATAGGAATTCCCACATTTCCCCGGGGAAAAAAGAAAAGCGGTCGCTTAGGCGAAACGTCATCTGTTACCAAAAATGATGCTGCAGCGCGAAATAAAAGAAAAGCGGCGGACGCGAAATCGCGTTTGTGGCTCGACGTTCGACCGCCTTCGGGAATGGACGAAGGCGGTCGAAGGTGGGATTTTTCTCAGATATGAACGTTTCGTGATGCGAAGGTTTTCTTCCTTCGGACGAAAAGAAAGAGGTAAAAAAAAAAAAGGTAAAACCGAGCTATTCGGTTTTGCGAAACTTCGTCGAAGAGAAACTTGAGCACATACGCAACGAATGGGGTGAACGGCCGGGAACTCGAAAAAAATTCATGAAAAGAGGAAATTATTTAAAGAAAAAAAAAAGAAAATTAATTTTAAAAATTCGCAAAATATGAAATTATAAAAAAAGGAAAATTCGTACAAAAGAGAACTTCTTTAAATAAAGGTTCGTTTAGCTCGAGCGTCGACCGTATATCCGACTTTAATAACGTTATTTGCAGCGAAGCTCTTGGATGTGGCTTCCGAGAAATTGCATCCACGGCCCGGTCGTAAACCGGTGTAGTACGCGAATCTGACCCCTGTCAAAACCGACTACGGATGTGTCTTTCGCGTACGCAATTGTGACTACCGTAGTCGATTTTGCATAGCAGACTTTACTACCGTAGTGGTTTTTGCGTTCGCCCATTCTACTATGGTAGTTACATCAGCGTACGCAAATGTTACTACCTCCACGCAGAAATGACTCCTCTCCGAACAAATGGATTTTCACATATTTTATTTCTGTGACGTCAGCCAAGTTGATAAAGTTTTTCAAATGGTAATACACTGGAGGCTGACATTCACATTTTGTTACTCGCACTCGGTAGGGGATGCACTCGCATTTTCACACCTTTCATACCAGTGCTTCAAATCGTTTCCTCGCTTTTCTTCCTCCGACTTCAAATCTAAATTCCGAATTTTTTTTTTTTTTTACCCTTTTCTCGGATCGGCCTGGCGACCGATACCTCTGCGATTCTAGCCGCCATCGCCGGCCACTTTCCGCGTCGACCTGCGTCCGGGAGAAAAAAAAAAAAAACATTTTCACGGCTGTCCATACAGGCCGAAGATCTCCTTCAGACTGCATTAAGCAGGTTTCGCTGTGTTTATATGATGAACGCAAGAGAATGCGCGATGCATTCTTATACTTGTACAGTATGTAAATTCTATTTTTATAACAAATACTAGTGATATTGAAAGGTGCGTCCAGAAATTCCTGGAAGAGCCGGATGCATCCAGACTTTCCTGAGAAATCTCCACCTTTTTTCCCTCACTAATTCCCACATTATTCTTTGCATATATTGGTCCCGGGGCAGTCTCAAAATGTGACAATTTGGTGCATTCAAAGGGAAGAAGTGGGGAATGTCACGTTAACTTTCATAAATGGACTTTCTCCGAAATTAAAGGTCAAACATATAGACCTTTAACCTTATTTTATTATTTTTTACCTTATTATTACCTTATTTATTTATTACCTTATTTTATTTTAACCTTATTTTCGTGAAAACTTCATGAAACACACATAATATTGAAGGGCATTAAAAGAGCTTAAAAATGACACGAATTTAATATATTTAAGTTAATTAAGGCAGAACTGGTGGACACTTAAGACACAACCAGCTGACCGAAATCGGCACTCTTTTGGCAATATTTTAATCGCAGTTACGTCCATGAGCACCACTTGACCTAGGGAGCTGAAAGTGAGTGTGGACTGGTTGGACCCGATGGGCCCTAAAAAAATCGACACGATTTCATCTCAAGATTGGAGGAGGTCGTGCCGATTTTCTCACTTTTTGTGCCGATTCGACGCGGAAGTTGGCCGGCTTCTCCGTCGGCGCGGGTTTTCTCTGCGCGGCTTCGTTCTTTGACCTTGGATGATCCTCGACATCGTCGGGAGTTCATCTTCCAATTTCATAATGAATCCTTTGATGTTCCTGGCAGGCGATTACTCGGTCTTCCCCCCCGGCGCGAGAGCGTTTTTACCAATCAGACTGAACAGGGATCGATTTCGGGCAAGGCTGCGGTCGCAACTTCCGTCGAAGCTCAAAATCCTTTTTTGTGCTGCAATTTCAGTTGCGGACGGTATGTATCCAGGCTGAAAGTTTTATTTCCCCCCCCCCCCCTAATTAGATTGGATCTGTCCGTTACGTGGACCCGGATGGTCATGATCATAGAAAGGAGAAAAATAAAATAAGATAAAATTCAAGCGTGCATGCAGAATATCTTGATGATTCCAGACCCATGGGGGCTTCATCGGCCTCTTGACATCTTCACCAGGACACCGTGTCCTCGCCCAGTGACTGCTAATTGCGGGGACGAAGAAAATGGCAAAAAGAGGGCGTATGAGCCACACCTGCGAGGCAAAGACAACCGGCAGGCATCGGAAGAGATCCGCTTTTCGCACCAGACAGGGGAAACGCGCCTATCTTATGGGGGTACATGTTCAGTACTCCCAAGAATTAGGGGCATGCTCTTTGACCCACGTGAGACGGGAGCGCACAGTCGACTGGCATCCTCCCTTGCATCCGGCTCCCCCTTCCTGTTCGGCTTTGATGCGATCCTCCTGACATCTGCTGGGTCCGTCGATCATCAGATCTCGTTTCGCTTCGAGTTCCCTTCGGCGTCAGGGGGGATCCGATGAGGATCCCGGATCCACGATCCCGGATGTGGTTTCGTTCTTTCAGAGTTCGTGATGGGGACGTGTGCTGCGAGGGTGTCCACATTTTCGACATGGCCGAATTCGCCAGGTTCGTGAGAACGATTGAACCGATCGAAACATCCGGAAAATTGAAGGAAATACGAAAACTTTTCATGGACTCCCAATACGAGTTTTCCACGAGTTTCATATTTCCCTCGCGAGACTGCATGCTGACTTTCTCCTACCCATTCAACAATCTCGAAGCCACATGAAAGCCTGTCGGACTGTCGTGAAACTGAAAAACACGATAGTCGTCTGTGAAGCTTGTCCTCCTTGACTCATTCTTACATTCGTGGATTCGTTTTAGATTTTTTGCCGTGTCCCAAGCCTCTCGATTTCGCTTTTTGGATGTGGGAATCTTGATATGACCGAGGCCCGAAACCATGGCCGAACGACAGGCTTCCTCTTCGATTCCCCTCTCGAATTACCATATTCCTTCAATTGAAATATTCGTTGCGTTTTACAGGGGACAAAAGACTGTCACGCGATAGAGTTCACACAACTTACCTCAACACATGAGGTGTGAAGGTAAATTGTGAGAATCAAGAATTGCACGATAGGTGCACAATAATGACATGCTGTCTGGCGTGAGTAGGTATTGCTCAGCAGGGCACATTTTACACTGTCGGATGAGCAAGGACCGGATCCAAACGGATGAATGCAATGAAGCTCATCAGTTCCTCTACCGATCGGCGCCGGTGACGATTTCATCCGAATTCTCCAAATCGGAGACCATACCGCCCACCACCTACCGCCCACCGCCCACCGCCCACCGCCCACCATCCCGATCGGAGACGGATGGGAGAAGCTCGAACCAGGCCCTCCCACGTCAGTGGCGGGCCAGCTCCGACCGGGCGAGGTGCTCCGTCTCGTCTTATCGTCTATCGCCTCGCTCCGGACGCGAATCGATGGAGATGTCGGCGAACGAGGAAACAAAAGGTTTCTCCACTCTTCGACCTATTCATGGCTTCGCGCGATGACTTCCGCCTCGTTATGTTCGTCTGCGATTGCAGGAAATTCTGCTCCCTCATCGAGAATGATTATTTGTCTCCCCATTCACGGATGCAAGTAAGTGGAAGTCATGGCAACGATTCATTGGTTTCTCTCTTCTCGCCGGTCATCGTTTTTCTCTCACGGATCGATCCTGCCACTCTTCGTAGCGCGGAAAGCAAGGTAAAGTGGCCACAATTTTCTTCCATTTCGAGACGCGGGTCCCCAAGTACTGGGTGCTTCACGAGTCGACAAGGAAGTCCGAAGCTAACGTGTCATTCCTTATCGATCTTGGTGTTTAACGCGACTCCAGTACCGAGTTCCAACAAGATCATAAAGTACGAAAAGGGGCACGGCAGAATATCGAAATGGAGATGAATGGACCCATTCGATAATTCTAAGCCTCGTTCCTTATACGGACCGGCCATCTTGGCGACGGGAAAACTTCTTCGAGAGCTATCAGATAAAAGGACAAAAAAGGGGGAATGCCCAAGACCCGATGGCAGGGGGTCCAAGGGTCCAAGGGTCCAAGGGTCCACCTCGTGTCCGACCGACGTCACGAGTACCATTTGATGGATCTCGAGAAGGAGAATAAATATATCCGTGGCCTCGACCCTATCTGCTTCCGAAGTCAAGAGCTAAGGGTCAAAAACTGAATCAACATCTGTTTCCGGTCCGGAAAAAGATGTTCTTGAGAAGATATGGGTCAAGTGAGGTTGCATCGTACTCGTTTATGGGGATTAGGTTCAAAATACTATTCGTTCTAGCCTCGGTCAAAGTTCGAGTCGAAACTTGTCATGGCATCGCTGGATCATAACGGATAAGGAGTCGTTAATCTCACCTATCAGCAAGGAGCAGAAATACGAAGAGAGGGTAGGAAGTTTGACATCGGAGTCCCAGCTGTGCCTCGCTTTTTCTCCTCTCTCGGAACGTCCATTTGGGGTGAGGGTGAGAGTGTTAGCACTTCCAGTCGTGGCCCCTTGAATACACATTGGGCTGGGGACGTCATAGGACGGGTCAAGGGCTCGGAGTGCAAAGGGGACGGCGGGGTCTGGTGGCGGGGGAATGGATTCGCGGGGCCTCGGTCGCTCTGCGACGAGTCGCGTTCGCGCGGTTCCGTGATCGGAAGAAACGGTTTTTGCAATCGTTCGGCGGCAGGTGATAAGAAGAGCGACAGTAATTCGAGAAAGAGCTCGTCCTCCCGAGAAAGTTTTCTTTACGGGTCGGCTTGCAGAGAAAAAAGTTGTGGAGAAAACAATCTGGTGCGTGCGAGCCCAAATAGACGCCGAAAGCGGTCACCAGCTGCAGCCATGCATGCCCTCCGACGCCGTACGACAGCGTCGCATACGCGGCGGCACGAGGCAGGCGTAAACGCTCCAGATGCACGCGGGTCTTCATACCGGGAGGACGTGTTTTGTACACAACGTACCGGATGATACCCCAAACACCGTGGTCCGTTGGCGTCGTATCGGGTGACTTCAGTGGTCGTTCCATGCTGCCTCGCCGGCCGATCCAACTACCAGGAGATTTGGCATCGAAATAGTCACGCACAATCGCTGTGTGATGGGGGGAGGGGGGGGGGGGGAGGGGGGGGGGGGAGCGTCATCTTGCAGGAACGCGATCTCCGGTGGTCGGAGCTCTGTAACACTTAACCGATTGCACCGATTGGGTCGAGACCACGGACCTTTTAATTCGCCTATTTGAGAGATTCATGAAAAATAACATGTGGCGTCGGTCGACACAAGGTGACACTTTTGGGCACACCCAATTTCCCTTCAGTTTGACGATTCCACAGCACAGAGTCAGTTTTCCAACAGTGGTTCCGATTCGAGAAGGGATTATTTCGATGGAATCTATTTGTATGAACTACTCGCATCGCCAACAGGTGTCTCTGCTCGTCTCGGGGGACTTCTCGAAGAGTCAATATTGTCAGAAGCCGAGTTTGTCTCTCGCTTTTCCCCCGTAAGTCTATTGGAATCAATTAAATGTTTAATCTCGGCAGATTGAGACTTCTTCCTCCAGGGAGCCCCGATTCCCCAGAGTCGTCGAATCGAGGGATCGAAAGAAAAGGCGATAACCCTCGACCGGCTTTCGGACGCGACGTCGCGAGTGATCTGAGACGGCTTAGCGTCGCGAGCGATCTGAGACGGCTTAGCGTCGCGAGCGATCTGAGACGGCTTAGCGTCGCGAGCGATCTGAGACGGCTTAGCGCCGCGAGAGAATCGCCGTCTCGGTCTCGTCTCCCTCGTCGAGGCTTCACCAGAGGCGGGCGAGGAAATTGACTTTTCACGCTGATTTCATCCCATTGTGGTGGTAATATTGTGGCGGCTTAGGATAGCGCGACCATCCTCGGCCGGATATCGTTTTTAACGAAAGTCAGGAAAACGCAATACCCCATATTTCCCTCGAATACAAACTCAAAGCAAAAGAAGCTCCATTCTAGAAAAAAACAAAACAATTTCCTTGATTTGTATTTTTTTTCCGAGTTTTCTTTCCATTGGCGTATATTCTGTTGCAATCGGCGATACTGGTTACTTGTTCTGCGACGTCTACGTCGAAGAATGCCCTCGGCAACAGGTGTCCCCTAACATTTCGTCCACGTCGCTCAACTTTTGGCGATTCGACTTGAGAACGCCCACTGGCAGGGACTCGCCACACGATAACGCGAGTGTGTTCTCCCCGCCCGTACAAAGTGGACACCTGCGACCCGAGAATCAGGCGCGAGAATTTGGGCGTCGAAACGTCGGTCGAGGAAGAAGCCATCGTTAAAACCCGGAATGGTTTTTACTCGAGACGTGAGGGTCCTCGAGGTGCAAGAATCCTGCCTCGGGAGGACCCAGGGCGTCTGCTGATTCGGTTACTGCTCTGCGGTCGAGCGAAGATCTAATTATAGCCTGGAGTCTTGCGATTTCGTGCTCCTTTTGGCATGTTATTGGGTGAGCTGCTGTGCCAGGCAAGAAAGCGCGACGATCCCCAGATTTTATTCTCTCCCCCGACATGCAATAAACGAGGACTCGACACACAAAATGCGAGACGAGCAGAGCGAAGAAACGTGGCCCTCTCGATCGCCCCATGGCAGCCCTCTCGATCGGCCCCATGGCAGCCCTCTCGATCGGCCCCATGGCAGCCCCACGAGCGCGCTCCCTCGGACGGAGAAGGAAGAGGCCGCGCTTCCGGCCCTCCGTCACACGAAGATGCCGAGTTCGGCGCGCCGAAAGGAGGCCAGATGGAAGGGTGGAGGTAGGGAGGATGGGAACCCTAAACTTTCCTCCGTTGGGGTTAGGTCATGAATGAGGTGATATACGATCACTCTTAGGTGATGTACGGGAGCTTTCGTGGATCCCTGGAAGTGCGCTAAAAAAAAATATATATTATTCGCACCTCTAGCACGATGTAGCTAAAACCGAGACGACGTATACCGTAGGAACGAAGATGGAAGCAACTCCGAACGGACGGCACGGGGGACGAACTGGGCAGGCGCGCCCGCAAGAAGGAAGATGTGCATCTCGAAGCCCCGCGATCTTCATTCCGCTTCCACGCGATCTCCATCTGCTGTGCTCCGTCTCCTCTCGACCGGACGGTCGCTCGCGGTCATGGGAGCTCAAACGTCCAGGTTCGTGTCGAGTCGCCTTCGTCTTCCGCGCTGTTTTTTTTCTCTTGTTTCTGTTTGTTTGTGGGACTCGGTTCCGCGGTCGAGATTTCGTCGTCGCCGCCTTTTCTTCGGATCATCCCGAAAGGGAAGCAACTTTTCCAAAACTTTCTCCACGCATTTTTCTTCCCGAGTATTTTTCTTTATACTCCGCAGAACGAATGCGAGCAGATAGAATTGCTTTTCGCACTCTGGATGAGCCTTCGTCTGGCATCGCCTTTACGCCCTCGAATGTCAGAGCAGGTCATCCGAAACCCAAATTGTTTCCATTCTCTTCCTCTTCTCTCTCCCTTCTCCGAAACCATCGAAATCGCTCTCGGAATATCTCCCCACCCTTTCCATAGAGTTTCCCTCGGTGTTCATCTTCTTCCAGGTTTACAAAGAGATACACAAAGCGAGCCCGGCTGTTCCGGTCCCCGCGCGGGAAACGTTCCAACATCGAGTTTCAAAGGCCGAGGAAGATAAAAAAAAAAAAAATCTGGGGAGAAAAAAAATCTCGACGAGGAATTCGCGGCGCGAAATTCGGGATGACTCGGCGAATATTCCCATCGCAAACACGAATGATCACGCTCGAAAAAGACGATGCGAAAACGTGCGAAGTCATTTTCGATTCGCTTTTCGTCGCGGTTCTTTTCTCCGCGACTTTTCCCCGGCGGTGGGAAAAATTTCCCCCCGATTTCCCCGGTCTCTCCGATCTTCCTTCGTGCCCGGGCCGACCGTCGGAAACATCAAATTCTCGAAACGACCGCGATTTGTTGATCGTGGAAATCCCCGTCTCCCGACCCAACCCACGGAGTGGGACTTGATGGCTTCATTCCGATTCCTCTCGCGTCCCTCGTTATATAAATTATGCCATCATCATTGTGGCTTTTTCTCAGTCGAATGCGGTAGCAAGGAAGCGAAAAGCGACAAAAGGAAAGCGAAACGTGTCGCTGTGATGGACGTCGGATTTAAATCGCGCGATCGACATTCGGAAAGCGAAATGCGACGGCGGAATCGATCTCGGCCGTGCCAGGAGGCATGTGCCCTCTCGTCGCGTTTCCGTTTCGATTTTCCGTCGCGCGTTTCCGTCCGCGGCTTCGCGTGCGAATTCGTCGATGCATTTGCGCGTGACGTCACCATTGCGTTCATCGTGGCGGCGGCGTTTTTCGCGTCGGCTACTTGGTTTCGGTCGGTTTCTTGGACCATAAAATAAAGACGTAAGCGGCCGTGTCGTCGTGAAATGGGCTCCCGCGTTTCATTACCTCGTCGAATATGCTATCCTTTCAAGTCCAGCATCCGGAACGTCTCGTTCGATTTTCCCCCCGACCTGGTGAGATGAGACGACGAGACGACGAGTCCTTTGACTCCCGTCCGCGACGGTCTCGCATTCCAATTCCATGCCGCATTTAACTTAATTTGCTGCGTCTTGGGGCCGGGTGCACGCGCGACGATAGTTTTCGTCCTCCATGATATAAAAGCAAACAATGCCGGTTCAATAAATCCAAAAGTAAATGCAATTAGGAAAATGAAAAAAATGAAACCTCGTGTCACGGAAATGCGACGAGAAGGCATCTCGCTCGGTCCCACGACTGTCGCATTTCGCTTTCCCCTTCGTGTCGACCGTGCGACTAAAAAAAATGCGACATCCGGCACGGCGACACGTTTCGCTCTCCTCGCTGCACGTCGCTTTCTCACCCCCACGCGTTTCGACGGAGAAAAGTGACACAAATCGCACGGCTCGACTCTCCGGCTGGATCATCTGCGATGGCTTCGCTCGATGCGATGGCTTCGCTCGATGCGATCTCTTCGCTCGATGCGATGGCTTCGGCTCTTCCAGATTGGGGATTTCGCCGTTGCCTCCCGATGAGGTCGACTTAAAAAAATGGCCATGTTTCTTGACTCGTTTTTTATTATTAGCTGTTCGATATGAACATGTCTACGTGCGAGGGTGAAATGGAAATTCCTTATTCCTCATTTCTGCGCATCGGCCTATTACGGGTAATCAACATAAGAAGAACAATAAGAATAACGAAAATAAGGACGCAGAAAAGTAAGGAAGACTCCTTTTGTAGCATGTACGTGGACACATCGAAAAGCTCCAGAAACGGGTTTCATACGAGGAACGTGCAGATGTGATGTTTCCCCTGATCCCCTTCGAAATACAGGGTTGACGGAAAAAGTAAGCCACTTGAAAATTCCCCATGGAATTCCACGCTGATCCTTGGATCAGCGTGGTGATCGCTGGCTTGAAACTTGAATGAAACGTTCCCTTATGTATTCTCCTAGAGCTTTTGAAATTTCACGAACTTATAAGTATAAGTATGATAAGTATAACTTATAAGTATAAGTTCGCAAGGCACGAGATTGAAGGAGTGCGAAGGATCCGGAAGCGATGTCGCTCCACGATCGGTCAGAAATTCCATGGTTGCAGCGAGGGATCGATCGCCGGAGGGTCGCCGCAGACGAGCTCAAAGGCTCCTCGTTACGGCTCTTCGGAAGCCGTCCGCTGCGTTCGCCATCGAACGACGGATCGAGATCCGTCGGAGGTTAACGACGATGACGAATGGATATTCGCGACGACGTCGCGAATATTCAAAGACTTGCTTCTTCTGGAAAAAAAAAAAGTTCATGGCGTCTGGGATTTCAAAGGCTTCCGTTTGCTTAATTTTTTTTTTTTTTTTGCGCGGTGACTGCGGGCCGGATTTCATCCCGGACGGAATCGGAAGTCGTTCGACGAAAGGAATTTCTTTCGAGTTCTTCAGCCGACTCCATCGTCATTTCCTCGTAGAAAAAATTGCCGGGTGCTCACAGAGTCATTCAGTGATTTCAAGAGTTTGCCGACCTCGTGTCTCCGATCGTAATGTTAAATATTAACACGAATTACGTTCGGAACAGATGCAAGTTTCGTTTCCGTTTGTTTACGAGCGAGCACTGAACCATGCAAGTAGAACGGATCCGAGTGGCCGAATGCGATCGGCCGACGACGGCCGGACGAGAGATTCCGACGGGTGTGCGTGCGGACGACCGAAAATCTCGACGGGGACTTCGATACGCTTCGGGCGACAGGGTCTTATTCGACGTGTTTCAGGCAACAGGGTCTTATTCGACTCGTTCCAAGCAATTGGGTCATTTCGCACTCGATGATGGCCGACGTGGTTCGGCATTCTCGCGCTACAAACGAAACCCGCACGCATCCCGTGCCACGATATTTAAAACGTCCGTTTCACGGTCGGACTGACGACCGGTCGGACTGACGACCGGTCGAACCGAGAGAGCGAGTTCGCACGCCCGAAGAGACGAGGCGACTCGACGGCGCGGAAACTCTTCCGGTCCGATCGTCGCCGCGACTCCGTCAATATTGAGACAGCACTCGATTTTAATGGAGAGCGAGTTCCATCCATTGTTATAGACTCGGCTATAAATACACGCGGCTTATCGAGTTTCGTACCTGCTGCATGATATTGCTCACGGAATGTGTTCCGAACTCGTTCTAAGAAAATTCGGCGTCGTGCAAAAGGAAAATCGAGACTTTCCTTCGTGAGATCGAGATTCGATTTCCGATAGGATTTGGATTCCTGCGGGAGTGATCCGAGTCGTGCATCGAGCTTTTGATTATTCCGATTGATTCGGATTAACCGGAAAGGAATCCGGATGACTTTCCAATCTTATTCGGAATCTCTCAATTCTAGATATTTTGAATATCAATCGCGTGCAATCAGCAACATATGTCCAGTGATTCAATATGCATTAATATACATAAATATAAATATGCAAATACTTCGTTTTTAAATTGAAATGAAATTGGAAGAGACAATCCAGCGATCCGAGTCCGATTCCGGCAATTCCTCGACTCGACTCGAGACTCAAGGTTCCTCGACTCGACTCGACTCGAGATTCGGGCCTGGGACGATCGATTCCAGATTAACTCATTGCGAGGGTTTTTATGGTGGAATCTTTCACGACTCCGACCCGAACGACGTGGTAACCTTGTGTCAACATCGAGAAAGGATCCATTTTTCGTCGTAGCAGTGTTGTCTAAGAGGTCGTTTCGACGATGCAACAATGTCGAAATGGCGCACATTTTAACGCTAAAAATACGCTCATGAATCGCATTGTCGGCTTCAAGTTGTTAACTTCGATATAAAATTAGGATTTCGCACGATCCCGATCTCCTGCCCTGCGTCCTCCCCCGATCCCGATCTCCTGCCCTGCGTCCTCCCCCGATCCCGATCTCCTGCCCTGCGTCATGCCCCGATCCTTTCCCCTGCGGCTTCGTTCCATGCGCTCCAGCGAGTGGCTACCTTCCTCCTTTGCAAGGCCGTAACTTCCTTTACCGGATCTCAACTCTCGATGATTTCTCGAATCGCACGTCTGCTTCTTTTCATAGAGGAGTTGCGCGTCAACGTCACGTGGGTAATCTCTCTCGTCGCCCTCAGATCCACTCTTTCTCCTGGAGAAGAGTCAGACGCAACCTTACGGGCACTTCTCAACGTAGGATCCCGGTGACGGAAGAATCGTCCGGGCTGTCGCACCAGTCGCATGACACTGCACAACGTCGGCGCGATAAACAAATCCGACCGCATAAAACCCGGAAACGTATGGAAGCCTGAAGGAGCAGTTTAGGCGAGTGGGGCAGGTGGGGCAGGTGGGGCAAGTAGGGCAGGTGGGGCAGCACCTGACCGAGCAGATTCCTTCGTCGTGTCGGCGTTGCGTCCGGCGTCACGCGATCGTAATTCTTCGTCACCGGGTTCGATGTTTGGATATACCGAAGGGAAAAGTATGGGCGGAAGAATGAGTATTGCGTGGGGAATTCAAGGGGGTATCTCAAGAGTGTCAGTATAGAGTCCATGCCGTTATTGTGACGTTTTCAACGACTTGTACCAGCCCCAATATAATGCTCGATCATCTCCAAGGGAGATGCGAGTCTATTCCAATTGAAGCGCCCTGGAGTGAAGTGGGGAAAAAAAACGGGTATTGAATCAAATATACCGGAGACTCATTCCGGATTGAATCGGTGGGGAGGCGTCATTTAGCTTCAATTGAAACAGCCTATTTTCGGTGAATTATGAAAACGCTGCAATTCATTGCCATCGACTCCTCGTTTATAAAGTGAACCTTGCCTCAGCAATCCGGCCTCATCGGGCCGACTGGGGATGAATGGGTCTTATCGTTCGCAAAGAGGTTTAGAAAACTGGAATGCCAGTCGGAACTTTAGCTGGACGGGAAAGAAAAATAACATTCTCGAACAAAAACTATCAATAGTTGATCGTTCCATCAAAATTAAAAAATCGACTTGCAGATTTTTAAACGGAGACAAAATATGGCATACCGCGTGCCAAAAGGGAAATGTTAATGCGAGTGAAAATATTCGGATGCAAGAGGCAGGAACCGGCACCCCACAGCGCGTGTTCCTTCGCGGGTTGGCTCTCGCGACGGACGTCGAAAGAAATTCCGCCTCGGAAGACGTTTTGCAGGACTTTTGCAGGACTCTTGCCTTGCCGCACGAGTGATTCAGGAGAAGAGATTCAAAGAAGCGCGATGGACGACAAGGAGAACGACGAAACACCGGCCAAAGGGTAGAACAAAAGGAAAAGCTTTGAATGAAGCGAACGTTAAGGGAACGCAGAGACTCGTTGGTGTGTCTCTCGCACTTGAAGGGAGTCCCACGTGAAGGACAGATCGCGTTGTGCCAGAACGCCGCGTCTTCTGGTCCCTGGTAGGGGGAAGCGGGGTTGAAGGGAGAGGGGTAAAGGGGGGAGAGGGGGAAGCGGGGTTTGGGGGAGAGGGGGGGGGGAGGGTGGGAAGGGGAATATCAAACAGTTTCCAAACCCGTTCTGCGAGACTTTGCCTGGTGCCTGCCTACAGTAAATTATCTCGTATGCAACTGATATACCAGCTGCATTTCTGTGCAGTTCTGCGTAGCGAACTCTGCAGTTAACGTTGCACGGAACCTCTGATCCTGGGTTACATGTTGGCTAATCGTCTCTTTTCAGTTTCCGTCCGACACACATCGAGTGAAGACTCGGTGCGGAACTCACTTTTTCAGGAAAGCGAAAATCTCATCCAGAAAAAAACGTCGGCTGTTACTGTTCTCGTCTGATTCTAGTCTGATGTCGATAGAAGCATAGCATTTTCCTGATGCCTTCATTGTGGAACACGAGGCGATGAGACGGAAAACCTTTTTTTTTTATTAATAGCCAGGCATGAATATATGAATAACAGCTTTATTCATGCGGAGCCTGCCTGTTCTCTCTTCACGTGCATTTAATTAGTGCAGCACTCCAAAACTCATTTTACAGAGCCACCCCAGATTTTCCTTCTTCGAGATTCCACGACCCATAAAAAAAAAAGTTGTCGATCGATAGAAAAAAAACACAGACGAAAATAACACCACGTCTGACAAAGCTAAGGGCCGATTGCACGAACGATGTTCATTTTAGACATTAATTATCGATAGTCATTGTTTAAACATCGCCTACGAAAACATCGGCTAAAACGCTGTCGACTTTCGATCGCGCGAACGATCCCCAAAGCCATGTTTTCATAGTGAGACAATGGCTAAGTATGTCATACAGGCAGAGCATAAAATTCAGGTAAGAAATACTATATCTAGGCATTCTATGGAATGCTTCATTCCATACTCTGCCTGTAACTGTATGGCATGTTCTGACTTCTTGGTTGTCGCGTCATACGATTCGGACTCAGCAAAATAAGGTCAATCGAGTGATAAAGGAGAACCTTTCCTTCGACGAAAGATTACATCTCGCAGAACTCGTAAAGGAAAATCTCACAATAGAGAGAGAGAGAGAGAGAGAGAGAAAGTCGTGCCTGGAGACTGGTGAGTTCCCTCGTTGATCATACTCTGTATGTCCTTTAGATGTCCTTTATCGGGGGTGACGCCAGGGATTCGTTTTGCACGCGCAGAGGAGTCGGAAATGGGAAAAAAGTGCATTATTTGTGCATAATGAGGATATCCGAGAATCGTGTGCGGATCCCGGTCACATAATGACCGCGTCAATAAAAATCCCTTTCGCATCACACACTGCTCGGACGTTGATGGAATAGAATATTGATGGGATAGAAGCCTTTGCGGTCGACAAAAGTGGATTGGGTATTCCATCCGAGTGAGAAAGTCGTCGATGGCACCGATCGTTCCTGGAGATCCAGCAATGTCAAGGAATCGTCTTCGAACATCTAGTCCATTTCTCCTGGGAATGTAACGAGTCGCAAATGCACGATGGCCTGCGCCACTCGATTGATAATTCGAGAAGCAGTGGAAACGTGGGCTCTAGGAATCGGCGCCACGTAAAATCGAGGGGTCAGCAGAACCTGCTAATCGAATGGCTTTCATGGCATTCTTTTCACTTTCGGGTCGTATTAATTAATTACTCGGGGGGACGGACGAGTACGTGAATAAATCAGGAATCATTGCACACGAACCGTAACTGCTCTCATCTGTTGACGTAAAGTCAAGGGGGATCCCTTCCGCGAATTTCGTTCGGGGCGAAGCAGGTCGGCGATCACCCAACTCTTTCCAAATCGGTATCTCGCGCGGAAGTTCTCATCGACATTTTCCTTGAAGGGGATCGAGCCTAGGACCGATGTGTATATGTCCCATGCGACGACGAGCACATCGCTGGTATCGAGCCGATGAGCCACCCCATAAAGGTAATCCATCGTGCTTCACCAGGAAACAGCATCGCGATGGTGATCAAGATAATGCACGAGCGTTGGTATAAATATAGCGCAAAACATAACCTTGTCTGGAAATGACACCTTTTTCAACTTCTGTTAGCCATTGGTTAGACAATGATTAAAGGAAGAAAGCGTTCATATGATCCATTTTTGGCCTTAGACATCGGTCAACCAACGACTTTCGAAAAAGACCGGGCAAACCTCGTCCTCGTGATTTATTTTTCCTCGCGTCCTCGGCCCCAGCCGAAGTGCCACGCGATTCGCGACCCACCGGTTAAGGATCGCTCGATCCCTGTCGCACGATGCGACAATCGCTTTTTTTTCCTACTTTCCGGTTTGACTTTCGAGTGTCGCGAAGGAATCAATTTCCCAAGACTTTCTTTCCCTTTTCAGGAACGAGAAGGAAGAATTGGAGGAGATCCTGCGCAAGAAATCCGAGGAATGCCATCGGGAGATCGCCGCCTATCGTCAATCCTACCGAGGTACCCCCCCCCCCCCCTAAAAAAAAACCCAATCGGATCTCAAGGCCTTAATAGAAATATTACGTTTACGGAAAACAAATAACGTAGGCGCGGAAGGTTTCGTTATGAAAGGTAACCCCCCGCCGCCCCGGTCCCCAATCAACAAGATTGTTTTTCTCTCGCTCTTCTCCCTTCATATTGCCTTCCCCGCCTGGTGCCTTAATGCATGTCACTCGATCGCGGTCGCGAGTGTATATCGAACCTGCAATTTGTCGCCTCTTCCGTCGAGCCGTCTCTCGTTTAGGAGCTCTGATTGTTTTTGTAGTGGGACTCGCGGTGAGGGTTTTCAAAGGCCGTGCCGCCGCCGTGTTCGACGGTCGTCGGCGAGAGACCGGAACGGAGAGTGCGAAATCAAATATCGCGGTTTCGAGCGCTTCGCCGACGGCAGAATTTTCGATCCCAGAAAGCAACGATGGTCTTTCCTGCTCGAGTCGAGGCGCTACGCATTGTTCTCAGCATTATGTAATAAATAAAAAAAAAAACAATTCCCGCGCTCTTCTTGAGTGGATCGCAAGCCTTTTCCCCTCTGTCTCCATCACTCAGTTTTCCATCCCGAGATCATGACGGATTTCGTGTCGTTGGAAAGCTCTCTTCGCCTTTCCCATTCCAGTATACAGTACATGAAGACTATTGCTGGAGTCTCGACAGGGTGATGAAGGGAAGATCGATGGTTCTATCCAGCCGGCTGCTTTTCCACCGCTCTATTTTTCTCCAATGGCGTTATCGTGACTTGATATCAGCGTAACGCGGGGGAAGTGGGATCAGGTACAGTGTTGTTCCAGAAATTCAATAGTCCCCCCCCCCCTCCCCCCACACCTTTCTTTTCCAAAGAAAACGTTTTTGCATCGAGATAAGAACTCTCGGGAGCGCAACGAGGCGATCAGCTGTCAAGGTCGTTCGAATGTGGAAAATTTATAACGCTGTTGGTCCAAGGCTTTCATCACGCTCAGTGAGCGATGTGCAGCGGATATCTAAACATTTCAATCTCGCAACGACGAATTTCAAATTCCGAGCATTCCGCTCGTCCGTAAATTTTAGGAGGCGACGCAAAGATTATTCTCACTCGCCCTTTAACTGCTCCCTCGGAGTACTAAAAGTGTATTCTCAGACTCTGTTTATTATGTCGTACTTTCGGTGCTTCATTTACTTGAAAATTAACACATCGTGAGAATCTCAAGTGGGAACTAACGAGCGTGCATATTTGCAGCCGCCACGACCCGGCAACCTACTCCACTCTCCGACGTGAGATGGGAAGAAATCCTGTCCCTGGATTATCGGGAGAGCGAATACGTTTCAAGAGAGAAAAAAACTTCCATTCGGCTGAATCCCCTCGAGCAGGATTCCCTTTTAATAACCTTTCTATTGGATCTGAGCGAATATAATGCTTCCGGATGGGAAGGCCGCCTGACTTGCCGAATCATCCGACTTTGCTCTCCATTGTCCCGTTGGTCTGAGTGATGCCTTTATATCAGCCGTCGAAGGGGGGGGGGGGAAGGGAAGGCCGGCAGCTCCAATTTATGTCAAAAGTGAATCATGAGACGCAGGAGAAAACGCGCATAATTAGTTTATCTTTTCCTTATCGTTCAGACTTCACCCAGTAACGAGATGACAAATGGCAAAAAGGCAGTATCTCCTCTCAGATGGCTTAAGTTGTGAGAGCAAGGGGCAAAACGAAAGAAACAAGGCTGGAGCCAAATGGAGTCGTGCCTTTTTGTCTCTTGCAGAGATTTTTTTTAAATAGAAATTTAGCCGCTGACATGGGTTGAACGACCTCTTAGTCTGAAAATGTGCTATCTCGGCGTTCTATTGCATTTGAAAGCTGCCCATTTGTTCGTGGAATCTGAGATACTCGGCGCCGCTAAAACGTCCAGGGGCCGTATTCTATTGCGTTCTTAAGTGGGATTTTCCTCTTAGCAAGTTGCTTAGCTGGTATTTGCCCCATTCAAATGCATGGCCGAGGTTGAGCGATTTGCTTTAACTAAGTTTAAGATTTTAATAGAATACGGCCCCAGGTCTGTCTCTCAATCTTCGTGGATCGGCGGATCCCCGCAGACATCATTTTCAAACCGGGGTGCAGCATCTCGCCCTTAATCTGATGAAACCTCAATAATTCCGTCTTTCTCCGATTCTCTATCTGATGGAGATATTCAGGCTTACTCTCATCTTCCCGATTTTCACTCACAAAAGCCGATCGTGCGTCTTGGGTAGGTTAATTAATGTGCACCCCACCCCTCTTGAGTCATGCAATACAGTCGGCGTAGAACCGAAGGCAAGCCGTCGTATGAGGAAAGGCTTCACCTGACGACGTGCAGGCCATTTCCTCTAAGAGGGCTGGTCATGTTTCAGGAAGAAGTCTGAAGAAAAATATTCGAATTTGAAATCATCATGAAAGATATTATCATAGACCTGCATAATTATTTGCTGGACGACCTCCGTTTCCAACGACCGTTTCCTTGAAGCTGATCTAAAGAATACCTGCTTCCACATCCTCCATTCGTCCCTGGTCGCCATATCATCATGAGATGACTCCATAACATAATTTCCTGCGTATTTTTTTTTGGCGGCGTTCTATCTCAAAATAATCCCAGATGCTCGACAAAAAATCCATCCACCTTGCACGATCACCCATCCCTTGTAATTGACACTACAGAGCATGCTCTTCTCCATGCTCTCCTCCGTGCTCTCCTCCATGCTCTCCTCCATGCTCCCCTCCAAGCTCCCCTCCAAGCTCTCCCAATGCTTTCCAAATCTTCCTTATTGTAATGGGTAAGGAAGAGGAGTACATATACATGAAAGTGTCATCTACTGTCTATACTATATTTCTGAATGTGTGTTTGTCTATCTGTCCTTTATGCACAGCCACGCCTCTGATCCCAGTCCGACCAAACTTTGCATGGCTTCCTCATTCCGTCCGGGGATGGTCATAGGCTTAGTGGCGTTTCAAAATTCGAACCCCATGGGGTACCTTGTTTAGTACTTATTTGGCTGATTCACTACTACAGACCCCCCAAAGGAGACAACATTTTGGGGAGTCAGTAGAAAGTTGCAGAGGGACTAAATATTTTACTAAATAAATTTTCCGTTGCACCTCGCAGCGCAGCGCAGTTTGTTTGCTCGGAGCGCAAACAAACTCGCTAGTTAGTATATAAGAGGAGAAAGAGAGAAGGAAGAGACATTCACATATAAATAACAGGTCCTCGAAGTACCTCAGTAATTCGACAATGGGATTACCCAGATTCTATTATACTTTAAATTATGCACTTTGAAGTTTTACACATGAGTGTCTCATGCAAACTATTATAATGCTCATAAGTGCGAAATTCGCAAGGCTCGTATTCAAAATAGCATTTTGATTTGCTTGTTGAATATACGACTGGTTGTTATATTCATTGAGAGTGTACTCAAGAGTACGAGGAGATTTTATAGCACATTTCGGATGAAAGCTGAAGGCCGATCGAAGGACTCAGGCCCGAATGCGCAAACATCATTGGGGGGGGGGGGGGGGGGGGAAACG
>CAJPEV010000252.1:128966-154673 GCA_905338385.1 Darwinula stevensoni
GGGGGATAACGAGGCCTTTAAAGCGAAAGAGCTATTTCCTTCCCCCCTCGGAGTCCATGTATTCTTAAAGGACCGTTAACCCAAGGAGGATTTAACGTTTGGGGCCCACGAGTGTGACAAATTGTCCATGCAATGACACGAGATGATGCTGCAAGCAACCAGAGATGCCGAATGGGAACTCTAAACCGAGGGGCGGGGCTTCGGGAACGAGGGAAGACTCAGCCTTTCCCATCTTTTCGGTCTTTGAACGTCATTTAACAGTAAAATTAAATTACCCTTTGATCAGAACCATGAGAGTGCGAGAACTCTTTTGAATGGCTAAGTGCCTCCGTAAGAAAACGAGTTTCGACTTTTATCTGCGCAAAAACACCAAATATAGATTCCGGAACGAATATATCGATCGTGGACGAAGACGAAGCCCCTCTGAGGGCGTGAACCGAGTTCGAATCCCAGTTAAACCGAGACGGCCGCGGCGTTCGCTTTTGCAGAGTCGAACGAGGCGAAGAGGGAATGCGAACCGGCGTGGGACGGACTGCTCTGCTGGCCCCCGACCCCTCCAGGCGAGGAAATGCAACTGCCTTGCCCGGACTACGTCCTCGGTTTCCATTCTCGGGTACCGTCAGACATCCTTCCATTACTTTCTGCCTTTTTGTGTGTGATGGTTTCGCTATTGAGAATATCCAAAGTGGAATTTTAGGCTTCTCTCGAGGTACGTTTTCGGGATGGAAGGCAAACACCCTGCAACGAAGGAAAAGGGAACCCCTGGAAATCCCTCGAGTTCCTCCTCTCATCCAGCCTATCGGCTGGACACTGAAACTCGTTATTGAATAATGAAACGTTTGCCATCGCATCCTCCCTTGCCGTACTTAGGAGAAGGTGTATCGAGATTGCACAGAACGTGGGGAATGGTGGATCCATCCGGAGCAGAATTCCTCCTGGACCAACTACTCTCGATGCCTCAATCCCCACGCCCTCGATGAACTCGGGTTCATCGAGGGCGAGGGGATCAACTCCTCCCTCCTCAAGGTTCCACCTTTCTTATTTTCTCGCTCTCGAAAATCATTCCCGATATGAGAGAAAACAAATGAATACAGAGATAACTAGTTTAGCAAAGGCATTGATTGATTATCCCCCTCTCTGAAAACAGACGTGGGTCCCCGTGATCAAAAGGGTTTCTCAGGTCGGCTACGGGATTTCCCTCTCTACCCTCGTCATCGCCTTCCTCATCCTCATCTCCTTCAAGTCAGACTCATCGTCCCTTTTCTCGCCTTCGCGGCCGCTTTGCCTTTTCTCACATTCGACCGGGGAAATGCCGCTGTTGCAGGAGGCTGCATTGTCCAAGGAACTGGCTCCACTTGCATTTGTTCGCGTCCTTCATCCTGCGGGCGTCGATGGCTTTCGGCAAGGATCTGTTCCCGCGGGATTTTTTGTCCAGCGATGCCACTTACACTGGAGATCAAAACGTGAGTCCCGGACCTTCGTGATGGAAAAAGGGAAAGGAATACAAAGGTCAAGCCGTCTGATTAAAAAGGGGGACCCAATGTTGTCTCTATCAATATAACGCCTCCTGGGATCCACTGATTAGAAACGAGCCAGGCCATACAGATCGATTCAGAAAAATATCCCTCTCTCTTCGCTCATCAATTAGAACTTTAAAAATATTTATTTTTTCCCCTTTTTTTGTAGACCTGGGAGTGTCGTCTGATAACGACAGTGTGGCAGTATTCCCTCGTGGCCAACTACACGTGGATCCTCATGGAAGGTCTTTACCTCCACAACCTCATCTTCATGGCCCTGGTCACGGACACCTCGGGGATCTTGATCTACGTCCTCGTCGGCTGGGGTAGGGAATTCCCTCGGGATAAACGATCCGCCGCTCGTCGCTCGAGTGATGGGAACGGGGGCTCTCGGTTGCAGGTCTCCCGGTCCTCGTGGTCGTGCCTTGGGCTGGGATGAGGGCGGGGCTGGACGACAACTCCTGCTGGGTCATCAACAAGAACCCGGATTACTTCTGGATCATCAGGGCGCCGATTGTCATCTCCATCGTCGTAGGAGGCTGCCTAATTTTAACCTGCCTTTTTTTTTCTCTCTCCTTTAGTTTATTCTATTTACGACTTCTCCCCGGACAGTAATCGGTATAAGGAGCGGAGAGGGGAAGTGTAATGTCTCTTCGCGGGTGATTTCCCGTGTCGCATGTAAATGCGATCGCGGCCAAGGAAAACACGATTCATCCGGCCTTGAGACGATAATTAAATGCATGGAAAAGAACGCATACGGAAGAGATGAGTGGAACCTGCGCGAGTCTCGCTCTCTCGAGATCGAAACGCGTGCTCCCGCATGCCCGCGCGCACACGACGGAGAAGCCGATATCACGAGATCTTCCCCTCATGTTTAATGGGCAAAGAGGAACGAAGCCTTTGCTTCCCGGCCGTATTAACCAGACCGCTGCGAAATGGTTGCGGGGTGCTCTTTGGCTTTCGGCACCCTGCGCCAATGAGATAAAGATGAGTCACAGGGGAAACCCACTCCAGGTGGGTGAAACACCTGTTTTGGGGGATATCGTTTTGGGGTTGGGGGAGCCGAGGGATCGATGCCGAAAGGTTGGACCCACCCTTTCACCCTTTGAGAGATCACCTCATCGTCCCATTTCAACTGTCGTGCGTCCTCACCTTATTCGTTAGTTCCGGTCGCCTTCTTGGAACTCGTTGAGTCCCAATTCAAGAAAAGCTTCGAATGCTGGTCGTGTGGAGCAGATACGATCCACGCGATGGAGAAAACGGTCTTTCCAAGGGTCATGGCATTGCATATGAATGAGGGTTTTCTCCCCGACAAGAACATCTGTCCACTAAAAGACATCGAAAAAAATTCCATTTCCCCCGAGCACTCCCTCCTTGTATCCGCTTTTCTCTCCCCTTTTCTTCTCTCCTCCGCTGCAGCTGACGGCTGGAACGTGTCAGACAATTTCCCCGCTTCTGTTCACTGCAGGTGAGTTTCGGGCTCTTCCTCAACATCTCCCGGGTGGTGCTGCTGAAACTCCGTTCCTCGATGCAACACGAGCGCACGAACCAGCACAGTTACAGGTGCGTTGAAGTTGGAGAACGATTCCTATTCCTATTCTCCGGAGACCCAGGCAGGTTGCACTAAATCTTTCAGTCCATATTGACGTGGTTTGGCCCTTTTTTCACAAATGGACATACTTTCCCATTCAAAAAAAAAATGAATACCGCGCTCTCTCTCGAACTTCTCGAGAGAATATGGTCCACTCTCCGGCTCTTTTTTCGGAATTCAGAGCTGCGATCGCGGTAAATTTTGCATTCGAGAAACGCTTTCTTCGTCTTCAAATATTTACTCTAAAATACATGAGGATCCTCGAGGGAGCCTCGGTAGAGCGATGAAGAAAAGATGGAAGAGTCAGTTCTCCAGGCTGATATGAGATTGCTCCCTATTCCGGGAATCACATATTATCATACTCAAAGGTATGGAAAGTTTGGGGCTCCAATTAATAAAGAAGTATCGAATCTCGAGGATAGACTTCCATGCCCGGTGTCCCAGGAGAATATGCAGGGTGGGCAGAAAAAAAAAAGAAACTGGCAACGAGATCGTAGCTAAGAGGAAATGTAGCCAGCAAGTGAAGCATAATTTTTCGCCTTCTCTGTTATCCCTTCCCTCCCCCTCCCCCGCCCGTGTCTATTTATTTGTGGATGATGAGAAATGAAGGATGAAAGATGGATTTGAAGGCGATGGGCGAAATCGACGCTGGTGCTGGTGCCTCTGTTCGGAGTTCCTTACATGATCCTGCTGGGCTTCTCATACTCGGTGGGAAGGGAATCCATGGAGGGGATGGAAGTGGCGTGGCTCTTCGCCGATCAAGTCTTCGCTTCTTCTCAGGTCATTTGAATATTACGTTCCCCGTAATCTCATTCCTCGCCTTGATGGATGGAATATTGCCTGCTTCCCGAGGGACGCACTCTGCTGCACTTTACCCTATTTTCCTCGGATTCTGAGAAGTCTTCCCTGCAGTTGCTGTGAGGAATCAAAATCAGAGGGGGGAGGAGGAAACTCTTTTTCCCTATGGTATTGTATCTAAAATGTATGATATTATAATAGGCAAGAATAGTCAGGAATGTATCGAAGTGAAGATCAATACCTTTATGGGACAAAAGTCAGAGAATGTCCTTGACATCTCGATTCCCTAAAGACCGATTCCAATTACAGAAAGCTCTCAACCGTCTCTTCTTCCGTCTCTTGCCATCGAGATGATGAAGAGAGGCACGACAAATTCCATGTCTTCATCGGAGATTATGACATGAAATTTATCGTGTCTGGAAGACGACGGCGAGGGCACTGTCACCTGTGCATATATGCAGGGCTTCTGCGTGGCGGTCTTGTACTGCTTCTGGAACGGGGAGGTCCGGATGGAATTGAAGAAGCACTGGCGGAGACAGAGCTGGAGGTCGACCGGTGACGGCGACTGCGACGGATCCTGGCGACTCCCTCACGCCAACGTCCCCAATTTCCCCGCTTCCACGTCTCAGGTGTTCTTCAGTGAAAGGACTGGTATTTATATCCCACGACTCTCCTGAGGTAGCCCCTGTACAATATCAATTTACGTTTATGATTTCAGCCCTAAAAAAAAAAATCCTTCATTTTTTCTGCATGATGAGAGGAAGGAAATTCAGGAGACCAGAGAAGGGTCTTCAGGGTGAGACTCGACAGTTCGCCCTCCCCCGAGCTACAGCCCAAACGACATTCGTAGGACTTCATCCTGTAATGAGATTAATATCGCGTGATTCCATGAGTGACATGTGACAGTGCACCTGATCCGTTTAACTATAAATTAATCATAGTTCTTAATGGACTCGTGTTGCATCTACGCGAATGAGGTTACGCAAACCAATATGACGATGCGGATGATTAATTTTAACGTCATTAACCGCACCAGTCATTCAAACATCAAATTTAAACAATATTGAAAAAACCATATTTGTTTTAATCGTGCCCTGGTAAGAAAACATTTATTGCGTTTTTTTCTGCGAATTTTTTGCTCCGCGTTACGGATATATGCCGTGTTAGCCTCCGTTGAATGAGGCTCGGGAGGCTCTCTTATTCATGAGGTGAAAGAAGCTTTCTCGAAGGGGAGAAAATGGAGTTGAAAGACTGCAGAGACGGCTCCTCGCTCCGTCCCACGAGGACGACTCAAACAGTTTTTCCTCCTCTCCTTCATTCCCCCAGTGTCATGGAGGTGAGAGACGACGGAAAGGCAATGTGCTCTTCGAACGTGGGTGCGAACAAGACTGGCCGGGATTGCGAGGGAAACTCTTTTCTTTATGAGTTTATGAGACCATGGCAGAGGAACAGATTCTGTCGTCTTTTCGCTCCAATTTCTCACATTCGGTAAAGATTGATGGGAGAGAGGATTGCACCTCTCCACAGGAGAGAGCCTCCTGGACCGTTATGATACCAAGCGACGAGAGAAGAAAACTGGGCTGGAGGAAAAGTACTCTAGCGGTTCCCAACCCATAGGTGGGCGACCCACTTCCAGGTTGATGCAAGGTTTTGGTTTGGGTCGCGTAGGGAAAAAAGTTTAGTAGTTGTGGCACATGTGTATGGAAAACGTCTGTGTCTGCCTAAAAAAAACACAAAAGTTTGTGGTTTTCTATCCTGTGTTCCTTTCAGCTAAAAGCCTTTGTTATGGGTCGTGAAGTCTTGAATAAGAAAAATATGGGTCTCCATGTCAAAAAAGGTTGGGAACTGCTGGCCTAAAAAGTGCCAGAATAGAGTCAATACATCCTATTTATTGATAAAGTCATCGGTTGTTCCTAATCACCTTCGACAAACAAGGGCGAGGAAAGCCAGTTTATCATTGGAAAAGCTGTCTTTCAACCATCGGAGAGTAACGAGGTTTTCCTACGTCTGACTTCTTGCGACGCAAAAAAAGCCTGCGACTCAAAGAAATCGTCGTGGGCGAAACCATTGCCACATGCTGAGATTTCCGTCAGGATAATTCCTTTTCGAAGAAAAAGATGAAGTTTCATCAAAAATACTCACTTATAAGACATATTATTGTGTTCGCGGTAAGGGAGATCAATACAACAACACAGACTTATTTTTTTTTTTAAAAATAATTTGCGATGAGCCTTGTAAAGCAAATGAAGTACATCCATAAAAGACCGAATAATAAAGTCTTAGTTTGAAAAAATTCCACAATTCGCTACATCCTACCTGTGCCTACCAGGCAACAAAGTGATACTATTGAATATGAGTAAATCTCTTGCCAGTGTTCCCCACTCCTTCCAGTTTCATCTGGCACTCATGAGGCGGTGGTGAATGCAGAATAGATGTGGGGTTTAGGCAATGTCCTGCCGCGCACAAAGAGACGCAGTATCGGAAACGTGTCCTTCAGGCACGCATTCAATCAAATGATAACCGCATTATTGCGGTGATGGTATTATTTTTAATTGAGGGCGACTGTACTATTGAAGGGATAAGACAAGAGTATGCGCGTATTTATGTGGATGCGTGGGTGTGTAAGGCCAAGCCAAGGTCTGCAAGACGAGACAATAAAGATCTCGCAACTCCATTCCACGTTGAAAGGCCAGTACAAGGACAAAAATTCCCACAGATGGCATTCGTGTCTCATTTTGCTCGTTCCTTCCCAATGCCCCCTACCAGAGCGTGTCCAGTGCCGTTAAGAAATTTAAGTCATTCGTTTTTTTTTTTCCCGCAAAAATTGTTCGCAGTCTATTTCCTATTTAAGTCCTTCCTTCGAAGAGGAAGCATTTTCGCGCTGCAGGAGGACCTATTTCTGTGCCATTCTCTGGAACCGTGTTCACAAGTTCGAGCCCCTTTTTCGAATGCTCATTGTCCTCTTTCCCCCTCCTCTCTCGTCTCGCTCTCCAGATTCTGTCCTCTAAATCGCAACTTAAAAGCCTCTCATGAATAAAGACTTGATTTTGCTCATCGTGATATTTATATTCCTTAAACTTTCGTTATCTCTTCGGCCCCAGAGGACCAGCAAGAATCGATTTCAGCGTCAGGTAATAGACGGCATAACGCTGGTATCCATAGACTAGTCTATCATGACGTCATCGAGGTAATCGTAATATAATCTGGAGAGAATCTCTAACACGTGGGCTCCAGACCCGCCTGTGCGTCATTGAGAGGAGACTGACGTCAGCGAACAGAATCCAGCAATGGAAAGCATTCAAGACTTCTTACATCAATTAGTCGTTAGTTTAGGACTGTCATTTGCAAACGTTTAAATGGTGGGAGGAAGGAGTGTCGCATATACCCACGATGGGGACCAACTTCTCTTCGACTCTGTCGCGAATATTTCCCGTGAGCAGAACCTGTAACATGCGAGATACGTGCGGTTCGGCGTCCTTCGATGCCTTTCAGTCATCATTCAGTCATTTCAGTCATTGACGTCACTCTCAGCTCGCAGTGGAATCATGCATATCCCGTGCAGATGTTGAAACTTGCACGGTTAGTTCGGAAGAGTGGGCGAAGCTACTATAGATGCAATCTTAAACATCCATTCCGATTCCAAAGAGCCCGATTGGGTATAGCTGGCATCATCCACTCTTTTGAACATCCGGAACGAGAGAGAACATCCTAATTGGTTGCATTTCTTGTGGGGCACGACGCAGGATCGGGCAAAATGGAACACGCCCACCATCTGGGTGCAGGATCTGTCCCAGGAACTTCGTGTGCTCGAGTCGCCATACCTCTAGCGAGCACTTCTGAAGACCTTTGGCCAGGCCATGACATGAATAGAATGCACCGGCGATGATGGACTGCGCACTGGTGCACGAGGAAACAGCCGCATCGCTCTTTTCTCTTATTCCTGCGGGAGCATGGAAGCTTGGGGAAGTGGCCAAGTGGCTTAGCACGTCGCCCATTGCTGCTCGGGACGGGATGCAACGCGAGGGAAAAATTGAGCGTAGACGTGTCTTGAATATACATTGCCGCAGACGAAACAGTGCATGTTTCGTCGGTATGCAGCGTTCTGTTGTAAACAAAAGAATGTGTACGATTTCGATGAAACGCGTCTCCGACAAGTGCCTTTTTGGTGTGCGGCCGGCATTAAAAACACCAACTTCGTTCGTACGGAGGGGAGTAAAAACAAAAAATCATGCCGCTGGTCCCTCTTCACGGAAGGAAAATCGAATATGGCAGTGTGGTTGACTTCATGTTGCAATGGGGTTTTCGCTTAATTAGTTTTCCAAGGTTCGTAGAGCTGGCGTGCACAGTCCATGCTCATCAGGTTTCCGAAATTTCTCCCCTATAACAGTTCCTTTTTTTTTCTCGATTTTGAATCTTTTATTTGAATGTCTGGATGTCATTAAAAGTTTCCAGGACGTTGGTGGAGGGAGGACTCTCCATTATCGATAAATTTGCTGGAAAAAGTTTTTCTCATTAATTTTTTCATGTGTCTTCTGTAATAGAGAGAATTGCAATTTGCATCATGTAGATGCTTCATGTGTCAACCTCAACAAACCAAAGTATTTCATGTTAATCTGGTAATATTATATGAGTATATACATGCCAACTCATGCCCGATATCATTGTTTAAATCGGCTCATTTGAGGAAAAAGGCTGCCATCTGCTTCGTCCCTAGAAAACAGTGAGCATTCACGATGGAATGGTAGAAGTTATCGTTGAGTTTGTCAATATGCCCGCAGACTTCCGTCTATTCGCAAAATTGAGCTATAAAGTATTTTCCTGCGAGGCTGCTTTAGGTTCAACGATTCCCCAGTATGGTTTCTAGCTTTTTTCAAGTTTTTCCTTAAATTGTTTGCTTCTTTCCAAAAATGGATCAAAAGATGCAATCTGGGCGGTGATAAGTACGGAGACTATTCTGAAATGTGAACGATGTAGCATTGCTAGTTTTCAATTTAAAAAAAATGTCGTGATCAGAACTTATTGAATGCATCGCGTACTTCCCAAAAAGACGGATTGTCTTTGGACGGATCCGATTTATTCGGCTATGCGTGAAGGCATTATAATGAGAGTACCGAAGCATAGAGGAATTACTTGAAGAACCATAGCGTCAGTAAATTCATGGAAAACCTCATCAAGCGCTCATTTAGGGAGGCGGAAGGCATATTTAAAGTGAGAGCATGCTCTACTCTGGAAAAATAATATAATTGAGAATTCTTGCAATGGGCCCAGGCTGCAGAGGCGGATTCGATTAAGCGCCATAGGTAAGCTCAAGTTCAATTTCAAGTTTAGTTCTGAGTTGCATGTATTCGTACCTGCGAGAGATTTTCGGTAATTATGTTTCCTTCAATTCCTCCAACAACATTACTGTGTAGGGTTCAGGAAAGGCATCATTAATTGCAATTTCCTATTGATGTTATGTTGCCGAATTTTGTTAGCAGAGTATTTTGCATTTAAATGAAAATATTAATTTGACGCCATTGTCTCCCATGAAGGAGTGCCATCGACTTAGCGGTCCAGGAGTCTATTAAATTCTGTCATTTTGAATGTTTAAAAGTAAAACAAAATTTTACTATTATTATCGGTTTAAGTTTAATGTGGTAATCTGCCGTAGTAGTCGTATGTTTCATCTCTAGGTGGCAACACCGAATAGATCATGTTCACTGGAATGAACAGCATGCACCAGAATTTTGGAGGCATGTGAACCGTGGCTAAAAAGTCAACAAATCCTAGCCCTCTGCTACAATGGGCGTGATGCGCGAGAAGACTAACGAGCCAGTTGTTGCAGGGTATTTCTCATAGAGAGCGGTCCGAATTCTTTTCTCCTTTCTCAGCCGTGCGGAGGCAACGATGGACGTTTCAGGTGGTCCAGATAGCACGGAACTTTGGATCAACATTGATCTAATGTTGATTCAGCCTTCCGGATGCTGATTCAACCCGGATTCAATGTTACGAGCTGCCTGGTCCGCGCCATCCACTAACTGGGAGGATTGAAATTTCGAGAGTCGGGAATTTTGGAGGTCGTGCACATCGAGTATGAGTAAAAGAGGGAAGAGAAGAGAGCCCTGTGGGAATTTTCCCAATGGGGTCTCGTCGAAGCGAACGACGAGGGTGCAATCCGAAAGTAAACACTACAGATTCCGCAGTTTGGGAAGCTTCATGGAGTTTAAAGAGGGGTTCAGCATGCCAAAATTTTTTAAGGCTTTGACCACATCAAAGAAGAATGCCATAAAATGCTGGTTTGCTGTAGATTTTAGGATATCATGCATTAAGCGAGTTATTTGATCAGGTGTGCGTTTATCTCTTCTAAAGCCAGTTTGCTTATTAGGTAATTGATTTGTTTCTTCGGAAAGTTTCTTTAGTCTGCTAGTGACGATGTGTTCCAGGATTGTTTGTACAGAGCTAAGAAGGCTGATAGATAGACAGGATTCACCCAGTGTTGGCTCTTTTCCAGATTCAGAATCTTGGCCACAATAGCCAAATTCAAAACGTTGTGCATGTTCCGCGTTCCAAGCTATAATTGGATCGTTTCGAGTCTTTCATAGAAGTCATGGAGTGCCTTTTGATGAGGAACAGCATATACATTATCTCCACTGGACAATTTGATAGAAGTTGGTTTAGTGAAGTCGACTTCTTCAGTAGTAGTAATGGTGATTAGTGATAGTGATTCGTTCATAACTAGGGGATGTATAATATCTATTATTCATGCACAGCTTTATGGAATAATGTAGCAACAGTTTCTGCTCTGCCCGAGGGTAGTAAGGGTAGTAATGGTCTCACTACGAACCATAGGAAGCTTAATGGCTCTGCCTGGACTATAGGAGCGGCTCTTTTTAAGTGAAACCCAGGAATTCCTTTGTGTTAGTCATTTAATATCTTACTGAAATTACTCCAAAAGGCTTCTCCATCCTGGACAATTCACTCCTCAATTTCTCTATTTTACTGGTAAAAAAAATGTATACTGGGATCCCTCGTCGCTATGTAGTCTCTTTGTAGGGGGAACCTTTTTTTTAAATACCGGTTTTGAGTTCTTATTAGAGAGATTTTAGGGGTTTTGGGTCTTGGGGAGGAAAGTGAAAATATAAACACTTTGAGGATCGAGAGAAAAAAGTTATTCAGGGTGAGAATGGCGTCGTCTACGTCCTGATTAAGAAGGTCTATGCAGTTAGGAAAGGTGGAATAGAGGGCATCCTGGAAGTTGGGTACGTTGCTGTAGGTGGTGCACGTTACTGTGAGGGTCTCTCCCCTAGTCTTACCCTGCTCTTAATTTCTCAGGCTGCGTCCTGGTGCGGAGTGGGTGGGGTTGGAAGAATTTAGTAGGGATAGTGGCTGTCCAAGGAAATGAAGTTTCTCCAGGCCGGTCGGCAAGCCCTCCTATCAGCGAGGGATGATGAACGTAACAGGTCACCTATGACAATGTTTGGGTTGTCGGAAAACATAGGGTCGTCATAGGACAGGGGCATGCTGTGAGACGCATGAATATTGTAAATATGGAAAGTTTGGAGAGAAACTTTCACTTTCATACCCATAAAATCAAGGGAGGCCAATGTGTTTGATAAAAAAGGAATTATTGTTACTAACTGAATCGAGTGTTCCCGCTCGTTTAAGGCGAAAGCCATAACAATAACGGGTACCACCATCAGGGTAAAGTCTTTGATCCCAACGTACCACTTCGGAAAGATTGAATTTGGAGGACTCCTCTGATGGCCGTGAACAGGTTATTCAGAATGTACATCACTTGCCTCTGTAGCTCAATTACGGTGAAGAGCGCTGCTTTTATGCTTGGGTTCGTCATAGAAGGAGGGGAAGAGGATAATTGAACTGAGGCGGGGCGTGGGATTGAGACGTGGTTTGGAGTGGATTGTCGGAGGGGATCCGACCGTTCTAAGGTTCTTTTACCCGGGGATGAAACGGGGTGAGAGGATGTAACTAAGAGGGAGTGGGAGTAGAAAGAGCGGGAAAATCCTGTGTGGGAGGTTCGGGAGTTTCCTCTTAAGGGTTGCGACAGTCCTTTCAGAATATCTGCCTACATCTATCTGGGAACGGAGCTGCAAGCACATAAAGACTATCCTCCTCTTTAGACAAGCGTAGGACTCAATAATAAATTTTTGTCCTTTGTTCGAAACGGAGTATTGGGAAAGAGAAGGCGCCACTTCTGTCGCATCCTTCCCAGATGAGGGTTTCCGCCGCGAGACTGTGAACCACAGTAAATATGACGCAGGTTGCATTGGCGCCGTCTCAGACCCGGCTATCCCTGCTTTTCATTAGAAGATCGTGTTCAGCCCTCGACTTTCATTACGAGACCGTGTCAGGGCGAATTTCGATAGCAGAACGTCTAGATCGCCACAGACAACGCTGATCTGTCGTTGGAGAGCTCTGCCAAACTTGGGGGTCAGATTTGGCTGCTGACTGATGCGTCGAGTTCCAGCAGAAGGCCTTCACTGGTCTTTCTGGCCGTGATTTTTTCCTTGTTGAATTCCAGTCAACAGCTCTCCCGAAAGATGGCATGTTTGCGAGTTTTTGGGAGACGTTTTCAACAAAGAACTTGGAGAATTGTGGAGGATTTGTCACACGCGCCGCCTCTAGGTCTCCATTAGTCCCATGATTAAAAAAAGCTTGTGAAGCCGTGAGTTGGTGGACTGGGTTTTCAGGGCGACTTAGAGTGGATTAGAGGTAGTGCTGGAATTAAGGATGCTCAAGTTAAAATCATATGTTTGGATTGAGTATGACGATGACGATGATGCAGTCGGCGGTCCGTTCTTTTCTCCTCGTTCGTTCCTATCTTCGGTGGGTTTCGTTGCGAGCTTCTTGAGCCTCCTTGTGAACATATTTAGAACACACCGAGGGAAAAAGTCAAGAGAGAGGCGAAAGAGTCACCAAGCGCTTCACATGAAGAAAGAATTTAAAATAGCTTCGAATGAAGTGAAAGTTTGACTCCCCGAGTCGAAAAAGGCTAAAAAGACAAAACTCCTTGACATTATACAGGGTGGCCAAAAAGTTCGTTGACTTCAGATTTTTACATTTTTTTGAAGCACAAATAAGTTTTGCAAAAACAAATTGAAAATACATGACAAACAACATCTTTAGACTTCTATATGTTATTTATCACTCAATGTAGCCCCCTTTAAATCGGACACAGGCAGTCAATCTCCCTGGGAATGCATCCACCGCATGGCGCAGCATATCCTGTGGGATCTTCTCCCATTCCTTCGTGAGGACACGCTTCAGAGATGCAACGTTGTCGTAGGACCTGCAGCACACCTTGGTCTCCAGAATGCCCCAGACGGCGTAGTCCAGAGGGTTGAGGTCTGGGGAGTATGACGGCCATTTGTCAGCAGTGATCAGGCCGGGAAATTGGTCGCGGCACCATTTCTGAACATGACGAGCTTTGTGGGACGGCACAGAATCTTGTTGAAAGATCCAGTCTCTGCCATGGAAGTGTCTCTCAGCCCAAGGCATTACGACGGCCTGGAGCAAGTCGCGCTTATAGACCTCAACATTGATTTTCACCCCCCGATCAATGAAAATCGATCGCGTTCGCCCATCGGCAGTGATCCCGGCCCAAACCATCAAACCAGCAGCCTTCTGCTTCCGAGTCACGATTCGATCACTTGGAGATAGAGTACATGGGTCAGTAGACCAATTCCGATCGTTTTGGCTATTTAAAGCATGCTCGATGGTGAACAACTTCTCATCAGAAAACAGTACAAGTCGGTGTTTGTTGCCTGCGAGTCGGCGTTTCAGATTTTTGCATCTGATATCCCTGTTCTTCTTGGGGGTTTCGTTGAGGAACTGCCCTTTCCTCCTCTTGTAAGGATGGGCATTGATATCATTTTTCAAGATGTTCATCGTCGAGGATCTGCTGATTCCGAGCTCAGCTGCTAATTTTCGCGTCGACCTTCGGGGATTGTGACGAATTCGACCACAAACTCTTTTGATGTTAGGGGGGTTACAGCAGTGCGTGGTCGACCAGATCTCGGTCTTTCATCTAGGTTCTGAGTCTCTTGAAACCACTAGACCGTTTTGGAGACCAACTGCTTTGACACTCTGGACAAGATAAGTGACCGAACAATGTCACGATTCCGATGACCGACCTGGTGGAGCTCAATTATGGCAGCTCTAATTGTTTTCATACTAAAATACAAATTTATATTATCACATCAGGACTTTTGGTGATAATTTGGTCTTCATAACACGTAAGCAGATACAAAAAAACTAGAAATAGTGGCAGTAACACTTTATTTGACTTCATCAGAGCGCGTCAAAAAAAGTCAACGAACTTTTTAACCACCCTGTACATACGACTTCCGATGCAAAACCGTGCCAATCGTACAAGAGATCAGAGGAAAATGCCTTTCCCCAGCACCTGATTGAATACCGCGTGCGAAAAGGACATTTGAAGAAAGAAGGCCGGGGAAAATGAGAAAAAATCTAAATATTACTAGGAAACTGTAGAAGCGAGACAAAGGTAGCGCCATCTCTTTGTAAGCCATGGAACTGTTCGGAAATTGTCTGACAGTACTTGTAACCTTAACCACGATCAAGGGCACGTCCTTATTCAAGTTCAGAACCAGAAAACACTGATTACTCACAATTATGCTGTTACAATAGAACAGGGTACTTATTTTAAAAAAAGTGTCTCACTTTAAAGCGATACAGTGCCTAAACTATATGGTGCAAGATAATGCCATCGCACAGGCAAGACTGGAAGATGGAGAATCAATTCCAGCACTTACAAAAGTCTTGCCAAAGGTGCTCTATCATTGCTCAATTTGCATTTTATTTTAAAATACCACAGGAAAAATCTAATAAAATATGCTACTGATACCTCTATACAGACCAATGTGCATCGTGAAGGTGGCAGGAGTGTAGCGAGGGCGGATACTGAAGCTTTCCTGCACGAACGGCATGCCTTCAATGCAAAATATGCTTTCGTGCCCCCCCCCCCCCTCTCCCCGTGGCAAAATTGGATAGGGGCTGAAATTTCTTTCCCCTTAGCCATTTGTCACACGTGTGCGGTGGCATCATCCTGCACCTTATACTTCAGGCGCTATAACGCTCTGAACCGGGATACTTTCCTTATATTCACCATGTATGCAGATAATCCACTTTAATATAGACTAGCAAAGATTCAATGCATATGCACGAACTAGTAGGAACTTTTCCTTCAGAGCTGCAAAGTTACAGGTGCCTTATGTATAAATCAAAGAAAATTCAGCGCACTCCCTGCATGCGATGCCAGGAAAAAATTAATGTATTTAGGCGGGAGCGTGTCAATCACCTGTCAAATTATTTCCAGCCTTGAACCTCTTGTTAAACTGTCTATGGAAAGGGCAACCGCAATAAAACTCCACTCGTGTCGTCACCTAAGGAGTTTCATGCATTCACTATCTGGTAAGTTCAAACGTTATTTCGCCATAGGAGTCCTTACTTAAGCAAACTTTAGGTTTACAAGACCCATTGATCTCTAAAACCCATTTTCCCCTGGCTTCAACCAGAAGGAAAGTATAAAAGAATCTTCTAATTCGAAATAGCCAACATGCGAGTTGTGGTCAACTGCGATATACAGGGTGTCTATAAAGTCCCGATCTATTTTCATAAAAATCCATGAATTTCCTTTATATTTCAAGTTTAATTATTGGAATGGATAAACTTAAATCACTTAAGCATTGTTTCATTAAGAATCACATGTCCACCACTCGGCATTGTTACCACCGATCGGTGGTAGCCCTGAACGTGTGCAACATTGCTGGTGGTATGGATTCAACTGCGACGTAAATTCGATTTCAAAGGTCAGGCAAGTTGCGAACGTTGGTTCTGTAAACCTACGACACGTTGATTCCCCACACACACAAAAAGCAAATGCTTCGCGGACCTCCTCGTACGTCTCTCTGCGCAGACGAAGGATGACGACTTCTGTCTTCTCTGACACTTTCAGCATGTTGTGTCATTCAGTTTTCAGTCCACTCTTCCACTATTGCAAAACTGCTCTGTCGAGTAAACCTGAAAATTAAAAAGAAATTCCTCGTTTTTCATCAAATTAGATCGGGACTTTATAGGCACCCTGTATTCCCATTTTTTTCACTCTAGCTCTCTTCTTAGAAATCTATCCTTTTCTTACTTACGAATGAACAATGAAAAATGAGCTGAAAATGAACAAATAACTCAATACTCGAATCTGGTAAAATTAAATTTCCGCAGTACGCTCCCTCTCCGCAACTACGATACCTACAACTGCTACATGCAGCTCATCCCGAGCTGGAGATATTTTCTAGGCTTTGAACCCATGTGCAATATGTCTGGAAGTTTACCAAGCCTTTCTAAATTTTCGGAGATGAGTGTGAGATCATTGTAATACACAAACTTGTTTTATAAATTAGTTTTTTTTTCAGTTGAGTCAGACAATTTTTCACTCGATTCGAAAACACTGAGTATGGGATGTTCATGCATGTGCGTCTGAGTCAATGGAAAATCGTCTGATTCGAACGAAAAACACAAGAAAATTGTTGAGCATGCAGTAGATAGAATTAGTGAATGCATTGGTCCAAATGATGGAAATCAGCTTCTAATGCTTGGACTGAAGCTCGGATGAGGGTGGGGATCCAGTGCCCTGTGTATCTTTAGCTTTCCTTTTTCACCGACCTTCGTAAGTCTAGCGTCTTCCCGGTCGGTTCCTCCGAGGAATCCAAGATGCATAAATGCTGTAATTCCATCCTGTCAGATGAGAGGCAGTCTGGAGATGGAAGTCCTGGGGAAGAGGAAAGCGTCCTCACTACCTGGAACATGAGGAACTCCACGTGAGTCCCACTCGGTCACCTCTCGGGATTCAGGTTTCCTCTTCTTTTTTAACTTACGAATGATGTTGACTCGAGGAAGGAAGGGATTGTCGTCTTGGTTGTCGTCATGGTTCAGTGCTCGTAGACCTGAGACCTCCTTCACGCAGAAAGCTAACAGTCCTTCGAGTCTTCATGTTGAAAAGAAAATATGTACGAAGCTGCTCGGACACAACGGTCCCACCGTAATTTGTCCTTGGGGTCTTTGTTTAATTATATATAAAAATATCTATGCCCCCTTGTCTAGTCCTGTCTGGATAGTGAGGCTTTCATTTTTCTCAGACCTTGTCAGTGTTCTTTGACGGGGGTTTTCATTCAGGTAAAATGCTCAAAGAAATAGTATTTATTCAACTGCTTTCGAAGTAGAAATGCAAACAAGGTATACGATGACGTTTTCTTGAGCATTGATGAAAAATATATAACTCCCTGAATTCCCATTTTAAGAAAGCTCACTCCTCCACTGGTTTTTCTTACAGGTAACTGAATCACGCTTGCAGACGCTCGGACCCAGATTCTAATGACGTTTATGTGTCAGGTGGATTATCTTTTGGTCCCTGGATGTTTCACAATGGATTGGAATAAAATCGATGTCGAGGAGCTTGGAATGTTACTTCTCGGAGTCCAGAAGTCGGGAATGGAGAGCAATAAAAAATTTATTTCCGTGTTCATCATACTCAACAAAGAAAAGCCATTCCGGAACTTGAAATGGATTACTAGTATTAATCAATCTACTTCGAATCAACATGGGAGAAAACATGCGGGGGCTGGAGAGATTGAGAAAAGTAGAATATCATTATATATGTATATCATATGATCATTATTATCAACTTTTCATCGCCGTGATGACGACAAGGAAGAGAAAAATTCTGGTCCACTGCAGCAAATCCTTAAAATGCAATCATCATCCTCACTGTTTCTCGACTCGCTCTAAAGTCATGATATGAATTAAGTCGTAGAATCAACTCTACAATAAAGGGAATCTCTATGTACAATATAGGTACAAAGGTTGTTTGATCCCTCTGACCGAATGCCAATCAGCATCTCTCATTTAATAATTTCCTATTATTGCATTTTCTTTTACTCTCTCGCATCCTTTGCCCCGCATTTCGCCTCGAAGACAGGAGAATCGAGGGCCGACCCTCTGGCGCAGGCAAACGCATGCACGCAGTCGCTGGATAAGTATCACAAGCACTCAAAAGCGGTTTTCGCTCGGCAACTGGAGACGAGTCAATGGTTAGAGAAGGGGACTCTGGGGATCGAAATGATATTGGAACCATGGCCCAGCTTAACGAACAAAATTCAAAATTCGAACTTGCTTGCAATCCCGAACTTTTGCATCATCAAACGTTTAACACACTTTCAAAGGTCCATTTGTGCCTCCTGAAAAGCGTTAAAACTACACTTGCCCTATTCACCTTTTTTTTGGCACTCTGTAGATCATGCTCAAGAGAAAAAAAAGCAGCATGTGGCCTTGGAGTTGGAAAGAGGTCCTCTGACACCCTCTGTCTAAGGCACTGGAATATTCCCTATAGTCCTCGAGTCTTTCTTCCCTACATTTGACACCGAATACCATTCACACATCTGCGAATGACACGTCGATGGGAAAGTTTGCAAGAGGAACCGAAATGCCCTTTTTGAGCAAACAAAGAACGAACTGGGCCGATGATTCGTGGAGCGGGGGGAAAACGATATTGTTATTTGTCTGCAGAAAAACTGTTATTGTCACGGAGCGCGATGGAGTTGTGCATAAGAATCTTATAAGAAACGAGGTGCTCATCAACAGTTCTGCAAATCTGGGAAGCTCGATAGTGACTCTTGGCGATCAGGAGCAAGGTTCCTTATTGTCGAAAAACGTCAAAGGATTTGCGGGATTTCGAAACTGAATTGTGTTTTCTGCTTCCATGTCTTCTGTCTGGCTGCTGATTTCGATCGAGATGTTCGCTGTTGCACTTGGTTTTCCCAAATTTGCAGAGGAAACTGGAAACGCGATCGGATGAGGGAAATAACAACGATGAGCGTGGGGAAACATCCACCTTCCCAGCCTCTTCGGAACGAAGGCGTCGAAAAAAGTTTGCTGTTTTCTTTCATTTAAGCCGGGAAAGATCCGCACCAACGTTTCCGATGGTCCCAAACGGGAGAAGAATATGGAAAAAGACGAGGAAAAGGCCATGGGCGTATGAACAACAACGCGAGGAAGAGGAGGAAGAGGATGATAGAAAAAGAAATCTTTTTCCTTCCAGCCCCTTCAAAATGGAGGACTCCTCCACTCGTAACTGAATCTGATTGGTCCCACATGCCACCGGAAAAGTCCATCAAATAGTACGCGATTTTTTTCGACTTCTGGAGTGTAAATCACAGATACATCCTCTCGCGACTCATCGATCATGCAGGAGGATATCAGAGAAGAATACAACAATGAAGGAAGGAACTAAGGCCATCGATGTGCTTTTCTTTCGTCTCTGGGTCCCCGCTTCATTGAAGAAGCAGTTCAGAAGCCAGCTGGTCGTCTGATTTCGGTCCCGATGCCCCGCCCGACCCGAGCCCGAGTCCGTTCGGATTCACCAGTCCCATGCTCATTCCCACGGCTGCAGGAAGAGATCGACGGTCAGCTTCGATTCGATCGTGGGGGGAAACGAAATCTCGGCATGCAATGGGCTCGGATGAGTCCACGAAACACGGCAGCACAACACCACAGATGACCCCTTGGAACTCCGGAAATTTACCATTCATATTCCCACACGTGTGAACTCTTCATTCGCGCAACTTAGTTTCTCTTTCCAGCATGCATGCGCTCTTCCGACAGTGGTTGATGGGAACCCGAATGGGAACCAGAGCGAAAACTCATTTGAAGTCGAACAGAAGTTTGTGGGTGTCTAATTTAGTGCGATCGTTCCGAAACAGATGGCAATGGGACATAGACATTGGGTGCCAGTGTTGGGAAGTACTTAAATATCGAAAGTGCTGAAAAACTACTCAAGCATATTTTTGGTACTTGAATACTTAGAGTTTAGTATTTTCGCTTGGGGTACTTAGTATTTGTGCTCGAGTGTTGTTAGTGGAGCACCCACGCGCCAAGTAAATGAATGTGGTGAACTCTGACGAAGTGTTTCTTTCACATGCAGATTTCCGTGCTGGGTGAATTAGAAAAAAGAGCAAACATTTCCTTGGCAAAGGTTCATGTTACTTACAGTTGGCAACATTGAAATGATCCTCGAAACGACAGAAAGCATGCGGCGTTCTTGGTCTTCCATTCACTTTTTCATTCAATTCTTCGGTTGGCGAAGGATGCAAGCTTTTGGTGACATCTTTAATATGCTTATCAAAAAGTGCTGAAGCAGACGAGTAGCAAATAGCACCTCAGCATGACTTATTCCTCGAACAAGAACATCGATTTTCCTCGGACATTCGTACACGGTTAAAACTTGAGTTGCTTACATCAACACTTTTTGCTACATGCAACATGCACATTGCAGACACAAACACACGATCATGCCCAGCGTGCAAAGAATCAAAGAATGTAGGTACATATGAGCGTTGCGTGACTTTTTTGTTCTCCAACAGGAGAGTTAAGCGGACCCATTAAAAGGCATCTCTGTAAAGAAAACGGGAAAAAACACACCATACAGTCGTATGTCACTCTAATATCAATCCACGAGTTTGTCCTTTTTCTCGTCCAACATAAGCCTACAGTGAATTCTGACGGGTGAGCATGGATAAGGCAAGTGTGAGACTACGGTGCGAATGACAGGAAGGTCGCAAGGTCCTTTTATGCCGACTAGATAGACATACGATATATTCTAGAGGTACGGACAAGCGCTCAAAACTCTCAATGTATGGCAATGATCCTCTACAGTACTTCTACCGGATTCTACTTACGGGGAGCTAATGGCAATCTACGCGAAGGAGAATCATCCACTGAGCTACAATTCCCCATCATTTTGGAAGGAGTGCACCGGGTCAATGAGATCGGCAACAATTTAATTTCTATTCATGAGTCTAATGAGGAAGTCGGGAGTGGAACGAGATGAGGACGGGAGAAAAGGAGGGAATGAGAGAAAGAGAAAGAGATCGAAAGCGTACCCATTTTTTGCGCCATGAGGGGTTCTTTCATGGGATGATTCTGTTTGGGTCCGCTCCCAGCACCCCGAGAGGATGCCGCCACCGGTGCCCTCACCTGCTCGATCTGCAGCACCCGCCGCCTTCGCCAGAAAGACACACGACGGGCGTGAGTCGGACCGCGAACCGACGCCCTCTGCGGGCGGCGCCGAAAACAGGACCTACCGTTTCTTCGGGAGCTTGGCTCGAGCCTGGGTGTGAGAGTAGTACATGGCGAAGTTGGAGACGATGACGGGGACGGGGAGGGCAATGGTGAGTACACCAGCCAAGGCACAGAGAGTGCCGACAAACATCCCGACGTACGTCTTCGGCACCATATCCCCATAGCCAACGGTTGTCATCGTCACCAACGCCCACCATAGCCCTTCGGGGATGCTGTTGAAGTCGTTTTGCGGATTCGCCTGTTGGGCGTAACGGGAATACACAAACTTATCAGTGAAATAATTATCAACAAAATGTATGATAGTAAATAGTGGGTTATTAATGCATACAATCGTATTGTGTGCAGCACAAATGTAACATTAAAGCTTTACATATCACAAGACGCATTCATATTTATGCTCATATAGCACCTTAATACGAATACTTTAATTATTTAAAATCAAATCTGATGGATGGTAGAGAGAGGGAGGAGAGTTCCTTAGGGTTTTTATCTCCGTTGTACAGACCACGAGGCCAGGTAAGGTCCGCCTTGGAATGCGGAGACACAGGAAGGAAAAAGACAAGGAAGGACACGAAGCGCGTGTCTCGAGTCGGAATCCTGACGGACGCTTCCGTGTCTAATCTCAATCAGCGAGGTGAGAGCGGTGAGAGCAGAAGCGGGGACGCCGAGCAGGGCAGAGTGTCATCGGGACCACCGGGGATGACATGATGACGGACTCACGCGAGTTTAAGGACGGGCCTGGACGATCTTTTTGCGTTGAATTTCTTGTGCCGCATTTCCATCCCGAGTCGGTTGATAAATATTAGGCTTAGAAACTTGAAAAAAAGTTCGTTCTCAGATACCTCACTGTCACGAACAGCTAAACAAGCTAGAGGAAAAGGATCATTATCGACACGTGTTTCGGTATACCTACGCATGAAGCCTCTGTTCTTCGCCACGGCCGCCATTCATCTTGCCGACAGTCATATTCGAGGTCGGATCGTCCTTGGGAAAACGAAAGTCTGAAGACGTTGCAGCAGAGGAACTCCAGGAGTATTCCGACTCGAAACACGAGAAAGGGACCCCGATTCCCCGTCCCTGCGGGACCTTCACCCAGCCGACGCCAACCGTCTCTGGCGCGGGAATGGAGGGGACCTGGAATGCCTACAGCCAGCATACTCCGGGGATTCTCCGCTGTGACGTCATCAGGGGCTTTCAACGGGGCAAATCTGACTCGGAGGACGGCGGCCTTAAAGGATGGACTCCATTGATTCCCCATCACGGCCGTGTTGACTTTAACAATTACGGTGCGAGCATGGGCCTTCTTCCACGCCATTAATTCCCACTCCAGTGAATAAAATGAGGAGGGTCTTTCCCCTTTCATTTGATCGCAACATCGCCCGTCTGGACGCCACAGATATGTCGAATGAATTCCCCAATCCTCACAAACTTGAAAAAAGTGCTGAAATTCGCACAGATTTCCGCAAGCAGACTGCCACCTACGAGGACATTTGACGGGTTCAATCCTCAGCTGCGATCAAGTCATTGCACGCTTCTATTAGAGAGGTGCTTCGAGTAAATAATTGAGACTTGATCGTGTTGAACCGGTCGCATTGGTATGCAAAGAGGCACGAATTAAAAGCTGAGCGGCTCGCATGTTAATTCCTCGCCGAATGCGATCTCCAATGAAACTCCAAGCCTTCTTAAGTTTCGCCTTTGTTTCAGAGCTGAGGCAGGAAAGAGATCGTGCCGTCTCGGAACACTTTTTTTCTACTCGTGAAACTGCCATCGACGATGACAGGTTATATCGGGCACATATTCCCTGGGGTGTAAATGTTCTCTGAATTTGAGATTTCAGGAAGTAAATGGCGAAAGGAGTTTGGTATTGCCCTCGTTTAGATTCATTTCGAACACATTTCTGTCGTTGAAGGATAATATACTGAAGCCATGGGAAACTTTATATTGGAATCGGGAATAGAGCCATTCAAACTTGATCGTGATGATTTGAAAATGCCCCGCAGTGCACCAAGTTTAAGTCGGGTTGGCACAATCGTTTAGCCCGCCCTGAAGGCCTGCATTTCGCAGCTCGGGAAAGGAATGGGGCGCATGAAAATCATCTGTGAGAAAGAGGAGAAACGTCACAGCGTGAAGGAAAGAAACGGCTCGATCGCGTCCGGAATCGCGAGCGTTCGCCGAAAATCGCGGGTGTTCGCCGCGACGTCCTGCTCCGCTCGGAGTTCCCCCCGCAGTGATGCCCCGTTCCGGTCGGAGTCCCCCTTTCGCTCGGATCGCTCTATCCTTCTCCAAGGGCAAAGAGGCTATACGACCTGGCAAAAATGAGTTATGTGAGGCATTCCCCAGAAGAGAGTCCTTAGAAAAGACTTATCTCTTCCATTTTCTCCTGACTTCATTCTGGAGCACGAATGGCAACAGGGGCTCGAACGGCAATAGGCATTATCTCCAGTCAAAGGGCTCAGATTATAAAAGGAACGAAAACAAACGACGGAAGGCAGAATTATTGGAGTGAACCTCAATTACGCCCCCTTTGCTTTGCAAGGCAGCCTTTCTCTGAGTGACTGAGCGAGCCGAGGCACGAAGTCTCTCTTCGAAATCCGGGTTTGGACGCGTGTCCCTCGTCCACACTTTCACACTTCTCGACCTCCTTAAAAGATGAATCGACCCCGAGGAACGCGTCCATCTCCAACTCCACCAAAAGTGTTTGAAGTCGCCCCACTCGGAACCTCTCGCGACGATGGGACCGAGGCGAGGAGGGTGGATGATCCGGCTCGAAGGTCACCGCTGCTCCCCCCAAACACGAACAGCGCGAGGTCCGCGCTTCAGTACAGTGGAAGACTTTCGGAAGGCAGGTCCTCTCACTCTCGTCGCTGCGGAGGATCGGTGCGCGGAGTACCGACTGATGGAATCAGAGAAATGCCCCTAATTCGTCATGTGCCCTGTATACGCTTCAGACGCGAAAGCGTTCTCCGATTGAGACAGGGCAGGGGAGGTGAGATTAATCGAAGGGCTCGAGACGAGCTAATTTTAAGTTGTACCTTCATCGACATTCAGTCATTAAAACCGACACCTATAATCTTTCGTATGCAATTAAAAAGTTTCCATCGGAGCAATTACGTCTAAGGAGGCCTCGACTCTCCATTTGGCAGTGCAGATCAATGAACATCTCAAACTTAAACTGGGATTCTTTCGGAAATAGAAGTCGATAGCCTTCTACGATCTTGCCCAGAGCCCTTTTTTAAAGCCCTTTTTTAATTATTAATCAGCGTCTTCCCGTGCTTTTTCAGGGATTGTTTTTTTTTTTTTGCACATCGGATAAGCATGGATTCTGATTCATCGTAATGGTATGCTGCCAATCAGGTGAATGAGTTTCTTGTAGTTGTCTTATTCATCAATCGTCGCCACCACCAAGCACGGTCTTCCAGTCTCCACTTGAATTGTCGCAGCCTGAACTGAGGATCTTTGCCAGATTTTTTTCTTTCTTTTTGTATGACATAAAGCAAGGACTCGTTCCTTCAAGATATTTATGAATGACGCGTCTGCGATCTTCCAGGAAATATTCCCCAAGGTAAAATGTCAGCATCAGCCTGAAGTGGCCGATGACGTCGATTTCTTCTTCTTGGCCTGCATCTCCTTCGGTCCAACAGCGGTACCCACAAGCCTCGCGCCGGTAACCAAGCCAAAAACGAAAGATACCTTCGGGACGAAGGAGCAACCCCCCAAATGAACTACTTTTGTAAGAATAGGTGTATCGACCACCTCCCAACCATCCACCCACCACCTCCCAACCATCCACCCACCACCCCCCACCAGCAACGTAGACGCAGAGACTCGCCTGGATCCTTTCTGCATAGTAGACGAGGGAGGCGAAGATCACGATACCGAGCACCAAGAAGAAAACGAGAAGAGTGAGTTCCTTCGCACTCGCACGAAACGTCTGCATGAGAATCTTGAGTCCCGAGCTGTGCCGCGTCAGCTTGAACAGCCTCATGATGCGGATGATGCTGAAGAACTCCAGGATGTCCGCGTTCTCCAGGTGGGAAGCGTACTTTTGCAGGACCAGGTCGATGTAGAAAGACAGAGTGGCGACGTAGTCGATGATGTTCACCGAGGACCTCACGAACTGCAACTTGGAGGGACTGGCCACGAACCGGACCAAGATCTCGAACGTGAACCAGGCATTGCACACGCACTCGATGTAGAAGAAGGCTTGATGGGCCTGCCAAATAAAATGAGCAAATTTTTCTCTCTCTCTCTCTCTCTCTCGTTGGACTCGAAAGTGTTCGATGAAGTGTACCTGTGTGGCGGTTTTGTCCAAAGTCCACGAGCTCACGTTGGCAGCTGTGGTGACTGTGAAATTTTTGATCACAGGGACTCGCATGTCCGGATGCGTTTTCAGGCAGAACGACAAAATGGAGACGCAGATGAAAAACACCGACACTATACCTATCACCTACAGGGGAAAATGATAAAGACACAAAGACATGTGATTGGCAGTAGAGAGGAGACCAACGGGGACCGACAATTAAGCACGCTGGAGACGGAAATTCTCTTCTTTCTTTAAAAGAAAAAGAAAGGGGGGGGGGAGGTAGCAGTTTCAATTTCCCTTTCAATTTTCCAATCAACACCACGACAGGAACAGATGGGATTTCCACAATA
>CAJPEV010000253.1:0-13802 GCA_905338385.1 Darwinula stevensoni
AAATCGCCTCTTGATATCACTAACTCTCCTGACTCCTGACTCCTGACCTATGGTTTGGCTTCCCGACAAAGAGGTGAGAGAGGAAGAGTTATTTGACATAGTGACGCTGATGGGCAATTTGTGAATTCCTCCTCGGGGAAGAGAAGCGATGTCAAAGATGTGTAGATGAAATACCAACAGCTCAGTTACAGTTACAGTTGGTTGTACTGGTTTTCCCACCTCTTCGTCGTCAGTGCAAGTTGCTCAGCTATTATAACAGCAGGTACTCCTTTGCATATTAGGAAATGAATGACTTAATTTTCTTCAATACAATTATTAGCCTGAAGTACCTGGAAGGTGAAAGGCAATCCAACAACCCTGCAAATGTCACATGTCATGCTACAGTTCCCTCTAATATATCCCTTAACCTAGTTGATGAATGAGGCTATTAAAAGGATTAGCCTTCCCTTTGCTGTCAAGTGCTTCCCGAAAGTGGGCTTTCCCCCCGATACATGGACTATACAACCAAGGTTACTAAATACTAGGTTGTGGCACAATAGAAGCTTCATTAACGTGCGCGGAAGACGAGTTTAGAAAAGCACATCCTTGTGACACGCAAGGAAGCCTCTCTTGAATGGGGCTGAGGAGTGGCTCGGTTGGTGGCTTCCTCGACTCCCATGGCATAGGACCCGGGTTCAAATTATCAAGTAAATGAGGCTTTCATTTCTTGAAAAAAAAATGATACCTTGAAATGATACCTAGCAAGCATATTAAAGAATTGGTCGAAATCGCATGAATGCCGAACTCGTGTAAAAATTAAGAAGCTACTCAGCTCATTTAAATCAGATATGGTAAGCGGATAGTGGAGTCAGTGGGATTTCAGAGTGGCAGTAAATCCTACGTGATGAAAGAATGTTACTATTTTTTTAGGTTTTGCAACAGCTGGGCTTTTGAGTAGCCATAGGAATGTTTGTCCGATTCTGTTTGCCTGCTGAATCAGCGGCCCATCACTTTTTTATTACACCTTTTTGTCTTAACTTTCCAACCCCAATCCATCAATGCATCGGATTGGAGTTGGCTTCACAGTGAGATCCCATGCATGGAGGAGGTGCATGCATCATCCGTTTCGAGGGTGATGCCAGATGAACCATGGAAGACCAAGGAAAGCGGAGGGACTGCATCATTTCTCATGGTTTTTTTTTCTTCTAGGGATATCCTGCATGATACCAGTCCTTCAGGGAGAGGAGCGAACAGATACGTGGCGCTTTGGAAGGCATGAAATGCTAACGTCTCTACTCTGCTGTTACGATAGGAAGTCTCACAACCAGAAACCACGAAGATTTTTCCACTTTTACCCATGAATCAAAGTAATTGCCCTGATGCGTGGTGTTATTCAAGTTCATGGGGTTCAAACCCACCCCCCCCCCCCCCCCCCCCGAAATATCTTCCTTGAATTTTTGCCATACTGCTATTCGTTAGTGTAAATGGTGCAGTACATGGTCTTTTCTATCTTTAATAGCTTATGACTTATTAGACACTGCAGCTTACAGGAAAATCCAGATATGTCACAAAGACTTACAATGACAAGTATTAAAAAACTTGCCACAGCCCATACGCCAGACCTCAACCCCCCCGGAAATGAAATCCTAGATATGACCCTGGTGTTGTTCCTACCCAACGAATGGAAAATGACACCAGTGAGAGGAAATAGCGAGAAGCTAAGAGTGAGGGAATTCCAATGGATGAGAAAATGACGAGAGCTGGTGAGTCAGCAGAACCCAAAGGAAGGCAACGCACGTTGAAACAGGTAAGAGAAACAGGGGCTTTGTCCTTCTGCCTCGACAGTTGAAGAAAGAATCAAAGAAAGAGAAAGAGTCGGTTTTTTTTTATCAATGACCTTTATTTACAAAACATGCTCTATACAGAAAAAGGATAGGAGGTGAGATTAGATAGAATATATAGGTAGGTGAATAGAATGTATGATCGGTTGCGGTGGCAGTTGATTCATGCAATTGTAGTTGGTGGCCAGCCACCAGGTGGTGTTGTTAGGCCACGAGTCGGAGTCCAGGCGGCCTCTTATACGAGGTATGCGCATTCTTGTGACGTCATTCTGCATGCAAGCATATTCACGACCTCCTCAATGCCGGGGGTTGCTTTCAACTCTTCATCGGTACGGAGACGAATGGGTCAGGACTTTTGCACCACCTTGTATATACAGTATTACTTTATATACTTTATATTATATCCACTATGAGAGACATATGTGGAGTGTCGTGCAGGCCCTCCTTACAATAAGCCCAGGAACGCCGTCGAGGCAAATGCCTAGTAGGTTGCCAACTCAAACTGTAGGTTTGAGCGGGAGACACTAGGTATCATCTCCTTTCTCCTAACCAGTAAACAAAGGATGCCGGGATTCCCCTGGTTGCACTACGAGGGGGAAGAAAAGCCCTGGCAGCTCCCTGGTCTTGAGGTTCCACACTCGTGCAAGGCCAAAAAGGCATCAGGTGATGGGTCGTTGCAGTCAGCAAGATAGGAGCAGCCTAATAGAGGAATCCCAGTCTTCCGCTGCGTTGTCTGTGGGAAAATAACAGATAAAGTCTGGGAGGTGCCAGGAAAGTACCAGAGTCGCTCCCTGCTATGAAAGAGGTATCGACGCGTCATCTGGCTTCATTTGTGGGAAGCTTCTAAATTCCAGTAACTGATATAGATAGCTCGTCACCAGATACAACGAAAGCTGGATGTGGCATTAGCGCCGAAGTGGGACTTACATCTATCCCCGTAGCACCAGATTTTGGCCCAATGCGGGACCGACGTTAGGTATGTTGTCTACACCTTCACCAATATAGCCAATATTGGGTAAATATTGGCGACGCAATGCCTTCTCAATATTTCGATTCCATCATATATCCAATATCGGACCAATGCAATGATCCAATGTACCCAAATTGCGCTCGAAAAATATAGGGAAATTGTGAAGTTCTCTTCTAGGCCACTAGATGGAAGTGGGGGTCTTGCTGTTCGCACAGTACATGAAGTACCTTTCCTTCTTTCTCCTGTTCGCCTGAATATGTATATTTTCAGAATGTTTATTGATTTAACTCCGAAGCAGAGTTTTATTAAGGGATTTGTAACATTTTCTGGCATCCATATTACTTCTCCCATCGACCCTTTCATTGTTGATGTCACTCTTTCGGTCCTCACTACGGAAGGTCCACAAAGCTCTAACACAGGGGTGTCAAACATACGGCCCGCGGAGGTGGTTCATCCGACCCGTCGTCTGTTCTTCAAATTTCCGCTTGGATTGATTGATAGCACAAATTTCGGTGAAAAATTATGGGTACGGCCCGTTGGCATCTGCAGGGTTTGGAATGCAACCCTCCGACCGATTTGAGTTTGACACCCATGCTCTAACAAATCCCAGAGCAGAGGAAAATTCCTTTTCCTTTGAGACTTCATCCCATGATCATGAAGAGAGACAGGAGAGGATTATGGGAAGGGGGAGGTGGCGGCGCCAGGGGGGGGGGGGGGGGGGGACGGGGGGGGGGGGGTGGGAAGGAAGGCGGGGCCCCTGCCTTTAAAAACCCCATCGGCCTAACTTTCTTCCCATCATCTCGGATTGCAGGGAGATGATCCTTCTGGAGAGAGTCCCTCCGTAAATCTCCATGGATGCCACACTCTTCTCGCCAGAGCCCTGAGGTGGACTATCGTGGTTTGTTTCTGGGTCCTTCACTTCATCTCGTCTTGCTTTTCCTGTTTTTCCTTTTTTTTTTCCTCTGAAAATTGGTGGAATTGCGTGTTTTGCTCGTTAAATGTGTCTTAGTATGCTTTCAACTTCCAAAAAGTCTTTCACTGCGTACTCTATACTACGTTTTCCTACCCGTTTCCCTCAATTTCCTTTTTATTAGGCCCAGTGAACTACATACTCAGACCCAAGGTCTCCGGTCCAAATATGTATATGGACCTTCTTCATTGATCCATTCCTATGGGCATGTTTGCTCATTAATCTCTACACTTTTGTTTCAGGACATGGGTGAGGACCCTGTTACAGCAGAATTTCCTCCGTCCGCATGCCCCAAACATCATCGGCAGCAAATGTTCCGTCTGGCCTCGGTGTGTCGGTGCACAGGCCGCCTGTCACTCTCCAAGAGATTCTAATAGCCGAATCCAACCGTTTTCAAGAATGATATTCCAGCGTTTCACTCCTCATTCAAGCGAATTCGGTCTTAGGTGTGCCATCCTAGTCTCGAATTCTCACACCCGTTTCAACTCTCCATTCTTCACGAGGACCAAACAAGCAAACAGAGGAGCAAACAGGGCCAAACGTTCAGCCGATGTGAATCCTGTAACCTGCCATTCCCCCTCCCTTTGTCACGTGGATTTCCGATGTCTCTCTGTATATTTGTACGAAAGCGATTGATTGGGAGTACCTGTGAAGATCTCAATTTTTTTCGAGGTCTTTCGCCAGGGAATGAATGGATGATTGTGACCCTGACCCTGTCCCTAAGGACCAATAAAAGAGATTGACCAAGTTACCATGTCCCTCATTCGGTCTCATCAATCCCCCTAGTATAAGCATATCACATCATTCCGGGATGAAATTAAAATGACAAAAAAAATGCCGGGTTGCACTTCCTATGACCATCTCGCAGATCTTCATTTCCAGCATTTCCTCGCAGTTAGTCGTCGATCGCTGCAACTGAAAAAGCATCGTTGGATCACGGGACCGGCGAGTCAGTTATGTGTGACGCCAAAACCTCACGATGAGCCTCTAAGCAGTTTCTTTTCAGTTTCAGCGATGAAAGTTCTCTCATCGGGGAAGGAATTAATTAATTAACGTCACATTAATGTTAATGCCACTTTCAGGATTGAAGGTATCGCTAGGTTTTGCCTAGACCGCTTGTTTTCTCAGAATTATTTATTTCCACCAGAAGCAGCGTGTTTCCTTCAATGATTCGTAACATTTTTCAGGCATCATCAATACTCCTCCCATTGATAATCTTGACCGAACTCGATGTGCCATCAGCAGGTTCGCAAGCTCCCGTTGTCATTTGCTCAGAAAAAGGGGAATATCGTATAATAATAAAAGCTCGCGAACTGGGCTTGATAAATTATTCTCAAAGGCAATAGGGAAAGAGTAGGGTAAGAGTAGGACTGTTCCGAGGTACGTATCATCGAAAGTTAGAGCAATTGATGCGCTATGGATCTTTCAGGTCAATTCATTGTTCATTCGTTTATTTGAAACGGCCATCGTGAGTGACAGCTCTAAAAGAAATGTGAAACACGACTCCCTATTCGAAAAAATATTCACATCGCTCTGCTCAATCGGCATCGGTCAAGTCCAAGACCAAAATCTTTCTTTTTTTTTACTTGCAATTTTTAACTTAGCGAAACTTATTGAGAAACGAGACAGAGTATTAAGGAAAGGGGGACCGTCCCGCGCCGTCCTGCAGTTAATTATTATAAGCTACGTGGAGCAAAAGTCACGTCCCATTGGGAAAATACATTAATATTTTGTACTGTAAAATATAATAATACATTAAGACAGGTTCAGACATCACGTATTCGTCGAATCGAAAAGTGCTTCGAAGTTAATGGTCAACAATTAGAACACTTACTTTAATAAACAAAAGAGAAATGATTTTTTCTCATTGCAATTCGAAATCGCTTTTGCGCCACCCTGTATAAAAGAGCCACTCATACTCTCCATACATTAAGCAGAAATTTCAGAGCCTTCCCCCACGTTGTCTGTGGGAGAATATCAGGCACCGCTTGGAAGAATACTGGGGACTGACGCAGAGTCGCTCGCTGAGGCCAATGAATTATCGACGATTTACGCGTCTTCTCGTTTCGTTTCTGGGAACCGTGTGCGCTCGACTGAGTGAGATAGATGGCCCCGAGATGCGACTAATGTCGGCTGGGCACTTAACACGCTGCAATGTTGGCCCACGCTCCCCAACTTTTAGTCAACGTGGGTTTGACGTTGGTTTGCAACGTCAAGCCTCTATCTTTGAAAAATTGAAAAATTTGAAAAAACCTTGAAAATTTTTACGTTTTCCATCTGCAGGCTTATCTTTTGGGGTGCCCTCAAATGCTGGAAGTATTCGTTTAACGCATTGACGACAATGCACGCTTTTCGTTTTTTCACGCGTGGGACAGACCCAGACAGAACAGTGGTTGTTTCACCAAACATCATAAAAGGTGTTCAAAATTGTTTGTTTTTTGAACAATGACAAATAAATATTGAAACCAGATTTAGCTTGCCCACGATGTTTACAGTATTATTGGGGGACTATTATCATCGATTAATTACAAAAAATCGCGGGAAATTATTAAAAGCGCAGAAAAAAATCAATTAAAACTGATACGACCCATCGGTGGGTCGTATTGTCGTCAATGTGTTAAGATCCTTCAACGAATTATTTAATGCCTTCGTGCTGTCGCGATTTGTCGGAAGAAAAAGCGGAAAGTTTCAGTCGAAGTGTTAATTGATGGAATTTCCAGATCCTGAAAGCGAAGGGTTATGAAAGAAAGCAGGAAACGGATGGCCATTTACAATGGATCTTATCAAACGCTGTTCATTCAGCGTAAATTTGATAGTAACTTTCTGTCGCTTTCAACACTGCATGCACTTTTGCATGTGTCCCGTCTTGCAGGATGATCGAAAAAGGCAGGAAGAATATATAATTGATGAAGTAATGGGAAAACCATTTTTCGAAGGCTTTCCTCTCTTCAACCTCAGCCCGACCTCAACCTCGACCCACCTCTTCGACCTCAACTCCGGCACAATATCTGGCAACACTGGGGGACGGAACTGGAGCCATCATGCTAAGCCTAAATGAAGCCTATTTCATTTTTTTAATGGCGAAATGGTGCACCGCAAACAACAAATAGGTCATTTTTCGTCACCATACTACCGTAACTTTCCTTTGGTTGGTCTCTTTCCTCCGAAAACTCCCCAGGAGAAGAGACTATCCAAGGGGGAAAGGATGGAGGGGAGAAAAAAAAAAAGCTGGAATGAAATTGAGAATTGTCAAAAAGCGAGATGGAGTGTTCTCCACAACCCCGGGGAGGCTGGAGTTTCAAATTTTGCTGGAGCGATTCTGTGTCGAGAGAGAGAGAAGGAAGCCAAATTTCTTTCCTGTTGATGCTTTCAGAAAGGAATACGAGGAGGTTGAATTTTGTTACGGGAAGGGGTTGAAGAAAGGTATTAGGCAATACCAAAACCTAATTATAATTTGGAAATTTTAATCGGCTATGTCAACTGGAAACGCGATATAATCGTGGCATGCGGTCACGGATTCCTTGCAATTTCGTCTCGTCCTTCCGACTCGGTTCGGTTTCATACCGGATGGTGGGAGGGAAACGCAGCTTGTTTGGCGGTTTGTGAAATCTGCGGAGGATGATCGCAGGCTCCTGATTTTTTCCCTATCACATTGGAATTTTTTTGTCCTTAAAGTTTCATGTATCGAGGTTACCTGAATGAAAAGCGACAATCTTTCGAAGTGGAATTGGAAAATTTACCTTTCGGCGCTGTTCGTACAATTTCTGTCCGTCGAGAGCGCGCAGACAGCCTATTGTGCCTCGTCTGCGTCGCAGCGTTCTACGTCGTGGAATGGTACAACGACCGTAGGTCGTAGTATCGCGATCGATACTACGCAGCCGTGGGATGGCCGTGAGATGGTCGTGAGATCATGTGACTTCATCCGGATTTTTCCCTATGAAAGAATTTAAACTGTTTTCGAGTGTGCCATTCCGTCTGGTGATGGCATGGCCATAGGATATGTAATCCGGTATTTCGTGTCATTTTAATTCAATCCCGGAACGATGTGACCATAATCCCGCCCAAATACAGTCCTCAACGGACGGACATTCCAGTTCCCTCCGATCGGCCCGATTCGAGCCTCGGTCAACACCCTACCCCAGAGGTCGGGAACTTTTTCGGCCATGTGAGCCAAATGAATAATGAGCTTAGTGTTCGTAAGCCAAAGATTTTCAGAACAACAGAAAATTTCCTGAAGTTGGCAACAGACATGTGCATTCTTTGATGCATGAGAAAAATGAGGAACAACCATGATTTTTTAGCCATGACTCAGGAGCCAAACTTTTCGGCTCGTGAACCAAATTTGGCTCATGAGCCATAGGTGCTCGACCCTTGACCTAACCAAAATTCGAGCTGGATTGCAGATCTTGGGGGGCTTCAGTGCAAGCTTCCTCGATTTCTCCCTTAGGTGTCGCGTCCCATTTGAATTCGGAATGAATTCTGAATTTGAATGGAACCGGAGCACGACGAGATTCGATACTTGAGATCGGATTTGAAAGTGGTCCGAGAATGCCTTCCGAGCTGATGAATTATAGATTCATTGTAGATGGTCGGTAATCGATCAAAGCAGCCACATACAAGCTTGCAGCTAGATGAAACTTAAAAAAAAATTAGTGAATAAAGAAACATGATGCATAATGGCATGCATGTCAATGGCACTTTCTTCTTTGAAAAAGATATCTGTTCGTAGTGCAATGCAGCGGGGCGCGAACTTTGGCCGTTACTTGGGGTCATTACTTTACCTATTTCATGGAATTAGAGAGTTTCAGGGTTCAAATTAAATTAAAAAGGGGAAAAACGAAGAGGTCGATACACTATCGATAGTTTTTTCGACCAACGCAAAGTATCGGCAGAATTTTTGAAGGGGAAATGTTTCATTGGATTGAGACGAGTACGATACAATGCAGTCCGTCCAGGCGGGGAACGTAAGAGGCTTTTTGTGGTATTGAGTTTTTCTCGATGGCAGTGATTTCAATTAAGTTTTTGCTTCAAAAACATATATTCATGTTTCCTTTCTCAAGCCAACATGCCCGAAATTGCAATCAGTTTCTGATGAAACGGAACCGGTGGAGGGTGCAAGGAGGGGGATGGGGGGGGGGGCGATCTGAAAAGTTTGCGCACCGCTGGTGTAATGCCGAAGACGAGATCTTGACGCAATTCTTAGTTTAATTTTTTTTTCTGTAAGTGCATTGTAGCTTGTATGTTCTGTTCTTCATGGCCATGGTGCCTTCGCCATGTTAGAGAACAATTGAAAAATTCGGCGAGGCTTTTCCATTCATTAAGGACTGAAAGTAAAAAAATTGAAGGGCTTATTTCCTCTTTTTTTTTTAACTAGAACCGTCACTTATTGCTCAGGATTCTTTCATTTTTATTGATAATTTCAGGTTTTTTTTCCTGATACGCTGATTGGGACGTATTCAAAGTATTCAAAGTTTATAATGCAAGGGATAGATCTGGATCATGAGTGATGCTCTTTTCGACATTGGGGCGAAGCAAGAGACGCATTTCCTTTTTTTTCTGATTGAAAAAAAAAATCGAGTTGATTCCTTATATGAAAGGAGGTCGGTCGGGCGACGCATTAGTGCGCGAGAATGAGTCCACACAGAGCTGTTTCGTCTGGTGCTTGTCTTGCCTCTGGAGGAGGGAGAGGCGCAGATACCCGAGACGCAATCGCATCTTGGAGTGCGTGGAACTGCGTTTCTCCAGTGTTCAGAAACTAAAAGAGAAACATTGGTTGCAGGAATGCCAAAACGGCAAAGCCTCAGCTGAAATATCAAAGCCAGAAAACTACGATATCGAAACCGTGTCGGAGCCAACGGGGAGACAGCGCCCGGAGGGACAGAGATCGAAGAAACAGCAATCGATGGACCAGCTGGACCACCGGTGCATCCCTGGTCGAGGACGAGGGGAAGGAAGCGTCCATGGAGCAGATGGGGAGGAAGTACGAAAAGCAGGTTATGAGCAGGATGCATATCTCCGGGGATCGGAGGAAAGATACGGTCTAGGATTGCACCCTGAAGAAGCTGAAGATCGTGAAATGTTATCAATCGCTGTCTATAACGATGAGTGCATGCACGCGCTTTGGCGATAACGAGATGGATAAATACGTCAAGTGCATGGCGGGCCTTCCGGACGCGAAGAATAGACTCCAGAATTACGTGACTGATTGCTTTCAACAGTTAGGTAGAGGGTGCTACAGCGGTTTCACAGAATACGATTCAGTTATGGGCTGCTTGTGGGGGAAGGTCAGCAAGGTGTGCGTGATGATCGGTGATGGGCCGCTCAATACGACCAGTACAATATGTAGCCTAATTGTATAATGCAGTTAAAAAGGGTCCGATTTCAACTGCACCATTTATTCAAATCCGAGACATTGTTTGGACTCGGGACTCCATTTCACTATCTTGAAATAAAGAAATTATGGGAAGGCGCCAGAATAAAATTTCAATTCAATACAGGTAGATCTTATGCCTGGGAGGGGAACGATAGCTTGGTGCTTGCTTAGGCCGTGCATAAATCCGATCCGGATTGAGCAGAGAATGATCGGAGACGATTAACTTCGATGCCACTTTCATATTTCTTGCGGGAAACGATGAGAAAATGCGAAAGTTTCTTTAAATGTGCGGTTGAGATCATGGCTCGAATCCGAGAATGATGCAACTTCGCACCTCGAGATCATCACTCGACGCAGGAGAACTCGAGGAGTTTCAAGTGAGAGGTGCTCCTTTGCGTGATAGAAAATAATAATTTTTTTTTCGTTGTTAAATGAATGTTTTAAATAATTTTTCCTTCGAGGGGGAGAGATTTTGCATGGAATGCAACGTGCATACATGTTGGGGGATTTGATTTCCCTTGAACGGGAACGACATTCGGGACTCACTTTTGTTCATCCCGGAGACTGGACGCGTTCCGTGACGTTCCGTGCCGGCCACGCGGGTTTCACGCCTCGCTTCTACGAGGTTTGCGTCGATTCACGCGGTGATGAGCCGTTTACGAAGGATCTTCGTCTTTTGCACTCTCGAACTCACTCGGAGTCACCCGAGGGCAGATCCACAAGTTTTGGGGGGCCGTGCGAAACTGAAGAAAGATTGGAAGAGATAACGATGTTAGGGGAGGCCAGTGCGGGAAAACACTAATCCCTCTTACTCCGTCTATAGAAATTCAGGTTGAAACAATAGTAGATAACGATCATCGCCTGTCGCCACCACCCTATCGGCCATGGCGTGGAATTTTTTTTTTTTTTTTAAAGAACAGTACCGACTCGCAGGTGTGTTGTCGCACGGGATTTTAATTTGATTGCTCGGGAGAAGCTACTTCCCTTTCACTTTAGACCACCTAAACTCTGTTGGCCTTGCATCTATGCCCTTCAGAATCATGATAATGTAGCAAGCTTAAGCCCGTCAGCCTCCGACAAATGTAACATTTAAGACATTTAACGGCATATTTAAACCGACATGCCTGTGGGAACCTTTCCGATGCTGTTTGCTTCGCCCTTGCAGGCGAAAGAACAAGAGGAAACGGAAGGGATTGAAGCAGATGTCGGAATTAGGTCGCATTGGCATTGCTAGCTGAAACAAACCAACATATCTCATCCATTTTGCAAATTTTCCCGTTTGCAATTAGCATGTCCAAAAAAAAAGAATACCTAAAAAATGAGACACTACCTAGGGATATTATTTCTGAGTCAAGATGCACATAAATTGCATCCTGCAACAATGAGGAAAACAAAAAACCTTTTGCAAAGCATTACTTTGGAGCGTCAGGGTATAAGGATTATTTATTCCTCTTTTTTTCTTTTCTATATCCTTTTTCTTCCTTGCCACTGAATTTCCTGCCAGAACTCGTCAGTCATTGCTCCTCGTCTCTCCTATCCGGTTTCTTCCTCTGCCAATACGAAAAGTTCGCGATTCGCCTGGGGTGCTTCTATCGCGGGCGTTTATCATGGAACGTCCTCGACGGCATTCCGAGGACGCGCGGATGCTCGCGAAAAGGGTAACAGCGGCAAACTGAATGCAATTTATTGAATAAATTTAATATCGAGTGTACTACAAAAACGAAATACACGTGCGACAGTGTCTTTCATCATTATGTGATTGAGAGCCATGCGACAAAAACTAAATTTAAAATATTTTCCTTTCATTTGTAATTCAAATAGAAGCAATTGAAACATCAAATGATTTCATTGCTTGGGATGAGTACCCTTTCTCAGGGGAGAAGATGAAGAAAAATATAATCCAAATGGTTTCTTCCGTTCGCTGGGATTTCTCACTCCCTAAGCTATTCAGCCGTTCCTGTTTTTGAGATCTAGCAAATTTTTTCTTGAGGAGTCGTAGAACATTCAGAGAATGTTTGAAAGCAATTTATTCAACCTCCTTTCGGTTTATCTTAGAACAGTTTGTCTTGGGCTGAGTTCCAGAATAAGGAGAACTTTTTTTCCCATTTTGTAATTCATCTTACCTAACGTCATGAAGGAGACGGGGGAGGATTAAGAGAAGAGGGGGTGGCGCCTGAAAGGGGGTGGATGTGCAGGGCCACCTAGAGGGTGGGTGGGTGTTGGCACCCAGGAGGGGGGGGGGGGGGGGGGGGGGGGGGGGGGGCCCNGGGGGGGGGGGGGGGGGGGGGGGGGGGGGGGGGGGGGGGGGGGAGGCGAGCCCTATAAAAGCCCTGTGAAACCCCTCAGAGATTATCTGTCGAATGAGTCTTCTCTCACCATCTGTAACACGGCTTCGACCTATCATGGTAAGTTCCTGCTCGTTTCTCAAAGTCTTTTTAGTTCTTATTCTTATTTTTGTTCATTTTATGAAATGTGACTACGGATATCTTGCTCAGAGTGTCTTCGTTGAAGAATGTGTACGAATGTACATTTTCCTTCTAAAAAATATTCTACTTTCCCTTAGTTCGTACGACCCTATTGTGTGCTTTGTTAAGTATTTCAACACCATTGATTTTGAAACTGTCTCTGTGTCAGGGCCGGATTAAGAAGTTGCGAGGCTCGGGGCAAGTGAATTCCTGCCCCCCCCCCCGCTACTTTACGCAAATACAAAAGGCCTACTTTTTTTTAACTTAACGTTTTTAATTTCCTTCGGGGGCCCCCTGAAAGAGTGGGGCCTGGGGCAACTGCCCCCTTTGCCCCCCCCCCCCCCTTAATCCGGCCCTGCTCTGTGTGTATATCCGAACAACGTCTCAATACTAATTTCGCATTTTATTAAATTTCTCTTGATCAGGTTTCCACTTTGGTGTTGTGCGTCCTGCTGGCATTGTGTTCTGGAAGTCCGTTACGGTCGGGTTTTCCGGCGGGCGTCAGTCCATCAGAATGCCCCAACTATCCTTTCTGTACGAATGACCTGCCGGATGCCCTTCGCAATGCCCCGCCCCCTCCAACGAAGGTGGAGCTTCCTGCTCCTATATGCCCCAATTACCCTTCCTGCGCGGAAGACCCCTCTTTCAACGATGAGCAACCGGACGAGCAGTTGGGAACCCTCGCGAGCAGCGACTACGACTCGGACGTCCCCGTCAAGCAGTCGTCGGCTTCGTTGACCCTGGCCATCCCTTTCCAGCAGACGTTGGCAGCGCTGACTTTGGGCATCCCACATGATCAAGCCGAGATTGCGTCTGGTGCCCAGTCCATAATACTTCTGCTGCCTCAACAGATCCAGCAGGCTCCAGCCGTATTCGATTCAGTGCGGTGCCCCCTATTCCCCTTCTGTCAGAACTAGGCCATATAACGTGCGTGTGTGTGCATGATTGAGCGTGATTGTGCAAACCGTCTAATTTCTTATTTAAAAGATTCTAATCTCGGCGCCTTTTTCTGATGATTGGATGAATGTGACATTGACCCTGTCCGCGAGGACCCAATAAAAGACATCTGACTAAGGTTATGTCGGCTAGTTCATTTGTTTAAATGGCTGATGTAGCTAGGTGCACCAGCACACTAACGCTGACAATTACACGAAACCCAGTAAAAGATCATGATTTTCACTGCCGCCTTCATATTTCGTTGAAG